>JAMKQA010011199.1:0-21885 GCA_024699735.1 Posidonia australis
CAGGTGTTACATAAACTCTTTAAGACAACTATTGAAATAAAGGAGACATTTCGAGCATTGTTAGACTTAATAAGTCTCTTGGTCCTTGGATTAAGAAATCCCTTTAGTTATTCATTAAAGATGTGATGCGTGAAACTTCGATACGCTACACGATCTACACCAAAAACATATGGGTCATTCTCCATATGGGCTTAGGGCCTAGAGCAAGAAGGCCTTGCAAGTGGAATTGCCTATTCTCATGTTATCAACTTTGGAAGTATACATTTTAACAAACTACCTGCTGCTCCGTGCCAATCAGTGAGATTTTTGGAAGGAGGAAGTCTGATACCTAGCAACAGCTTCAGCATTATTTTAATTTGACAACAAGAATTTGAAATTCATTTCGTTCATGATATAGAAGTATAAGTTATCCTTTCTCCACTGAGGAACAGATTGAAGTTTGCAGCGACAGAGAAGGGTTGGAACTGGTAACAGTAAATGTATATCGACCAGAAGGTGTTGGAAGAAGAAGTGGCTCCAAACACCCAAGTCTGCATAGAATTCTTTACTCTTTTGTAGGTTGTTTGGTTGATTGTAATGGATAAAAGGTTCCACTTCATTGCCTTTATAACGTTGATCATGATCCACGCGGAGAGGACTACTACAGCTATGCAAATATTCTTCAAGTGACTTTTCAGATCCCTCATTGACCTTATAATCTTATTTAACCATTCCACTTTCCACCGATGACTTGCTTCTGTCCTCAAAGTTGAGCATGCAGTGAGACAGCTACTAGCTGGCAAAGCGAGGGAATTCTTCTTTAGTTTCCATCCTTCCACAGTAATGATCCATTGAAACAGGACCTTCAAAAGTTTTCTTCCCCACATGCTGGCTGTATGGTGGGGGACAAGAAAGAGGTGAGTGAGCCCACATGAGAATATTACCCCAGTGATGTGCCGACCACCCAAGAGGAATACAGTGAAATTGACAAAACCTAGCTGTTTTTTTTGCCCCGCTTTACTTTTGTTCTCTGCTTACATAGTGCTGCATGTTGTATTTAGTTAAACTTACGAAATAGTGTATATTATGCACGATGCTTGCTAAGAGACCTAGTGAGAGGAAAAAAGTTGAGGCTCGTGAAGGCTCGTGAGACCTAGTGGACGATGCTTGCTAAGAGACCAGTAATGCCAGTCATGGATTAATATTACAGAAGAATGTTCCCGTGAAGGGCTCTGGACGATAGCAATTTGCACCAGGAATGCCAGTCATGGATTAATATTTACAGATGAATGTTCTCGTGAAGAGCTCTGGACGGGAGCAATTTGCACCAGTAATGCCAGTCATGGATTAATATTGCAAAAGAATGTTCTTCTCGAGGAGTCGAAGGTGAACCAGGCCTTTTTAAAGGACGGAAAAACTACTATACTCATGTCTCTTTTTTTTTATTTTTGGCTAACGATTGAAATAGATGGTATTTCTTCGATTTAAATGCCAGATAAGAAACATTGTCTTAAGTATGAATATTACAGCACCTCAGACTTTTCAACCATAGTACAAAATTTGTCTCCAAAATGAGACAATAGAAATATTACATCAAAATTGTTTTTTTCTTCTAAACTGAGTCAAGCCATCATCAGTCTTGCATGGCATCTATGACAAAGAGGAGGAACACGAAACAGATGAGAGAAGGCTGGATTTCAAGCAAACATGTTTCTATGGTAGTATGGTTTCCCCTTTCCAACTGCATTGTTTAGATATTTTATTTGGAATATGTGTAAAAATATATTTTGTAGACGTCATATAAGCATGAATGTCTGTTACCAATTAAGCATCACATATTTTCTTCCTTCCTTTTGCATTCCCAGGCAGATAGACATGGGAATGAAGACCTATTACATAGGAATGTTTTTTTTGTTAACAGTTGAGATAGATAGTATTTCATCGACTTAAATGCCAGATAAGAAACATTGTCTAAAGTATAAATATTACAGAACCGCAGGCATATCTGTCAAAATAAAGTCTCAAAATTTGGCCCTGAGATAAAACCACTGAAATGTTACATCAAAAGTTTGTTTTTTCTTTTTTCTTCTAAACAAAGTGAGGCCATCATCACTCTAGCATGGCATTCTGAGATTCATCTCCAAGTGGTTCATTTATGGAAGAAAGTGTTGAAATGTCACTCTTCCAGATTCTCCAAAATATTCTGAGAATCCTCTCCAGATGGTACTCTTGAAGAAGAAGGGATGGAAGGAGAACATTTCCTCCTTCTCAAAACCTGAAACAAGAGTTTTTACCCAGAAATTCATCAGAGAAATAATATCATTAATGGTCAAAGAGTACGATCTTACTGAATTACGGAGAACCCTTTTGTTCTTTTCTTTCCAAAACAATCAGAGAATGATTTGAAAAATCTATTGATCCTTCTTTTCCAAATCAACCAGAGAATGATTTGAAAAACCTATTGTTCCTTTCTTTCCAAATCAACCAGAGAATGATTTGAAGTAACAATGAACAACTAGAATAAAATAGATCAATTTTAAGATGGAGAGTAGACAGAAATCTTTGCAATTACCATCTAAAACCCCACCATTCCATATATTTGGATTAATCACTTTCTTAATAACAGGGGGAGAATACCCCCACTCAAAGCCCAAGGAGTCAGCGAAACCTAGCTTCTCCCTCACACCGCTCCTAGAGCCCGGAGCCCCTCTCCGATGACCCACCAGCGGAAAAGAGCTCGCCGGCATCAAGGGAGAGAAAACAAGATCTAAAGAAATATATATCAGAAAATCTGAGCAGATTGCTCCAAGGAGGCGAGAAAGAAACCCCAAATCAGATCTAGCATCTAAAAGCAAACCATCCATAACAATAGTAGCAGGAAATCCATTAACAGAGGAAGAAAAATGCTCAAATGTCACCGTACTGAAAGGAGCAAAATTACCCAATCGCAACGAGCAAAGTGCCACCGAATACAACCAGATCGGTGATAAAAACTTACTAAAAAACAGACAATCCACAGAGATATCCACTGCAACCTTGGAGTCAAGTCTAAAATAAGAAATAGTACCGAATTTAATCAACAAAACTCCAGATCCAGACGATCGGGGAACATCCAAAGAGGATCTACCTCGCCAGGGTCCTGGAAAAGGAGGAGAAGTTTTCCTCCGACCACAGGAGTCAGATCAGGGATCTGGAAGGGAAGAAGAAGCAGCAGCTATCCTCTTCCGACTTCCCTGAACCGGGACAGTCGTCGAAGAGGAGGGGAAAGATGTTACTGACCGACGGCGAGCTTTAACGGGCGAGGGGTAGCCTTGCGTGAGCGGAGGTTGTAAGGGAGAGGGATGACATCGCGGAGACCAGAGGGACGCCATAAGTAGCATTTTTTTTCTCAAGTCCACCTCCTTCTCTCCGCATCTGGCTGGGAGCTGAGGAAGTGGACGCCGCGCACGGGCCCGTCGTGCTCGTCAAATCGGTCGATGAGGGTCCCCATCTGGAAGTCCCAGAGTTGGATGACCCCACTGTGGAGGCTGGCGAGGATCCATGGCCTCCTGGTGTGGAAGCTCAGCCCCTTCACGCGGTTGCTATTCGTCTCGAACTTCGTCAGCATCTTCGCCCGCAAATCGCAGATCTGCGGGAGGTGGGGGTGGTGGTGGTGGTGGCGGTGGTCAGATCTGGAGCCGACGGTTCGCCTTCCAGGTTCGTCCAGATCTGAGCCCGCGGATCGCAGATCTATGGGAGGTGGGGGTGGTGGTGGTGGTGGCGGTGGTCAGATCTGGAGCCGGCGGTTCGCCTTCCAGGTTCGCTCGGATCTGAGCCCGCGGATCACAGATCTGCGGGAGGCGGGGGTGGTGGTGGTGGTGGTGGTCAGATCTGGAGCCCCTCCCTCCCAATTGTTATTTTCAACGAAATCTCCAAGTGGATGTTAAATGCTATGAAATCTGCATCCAACGTAAGACTTCTGGTTGATATTACATAGGAATGTAAACAGAATGATTTTGTCAATATCTAAATCTGAAATTTTCATCTACATCGGAATTTATATTCGTATCTAAACGAATGTTACATTTGACATCTATGTTTGAATCTGCCGAATACATCTAAATTGGGATATTAACCGTATTCGACCAAAAAATACAAATAAATTTGTATCTATATAACATCTTTTCACTAGTACATAATCTATTTTTATAGGAATTAAATTCAAACAATAAATTAAAATAGAAAATTAAAACTAAAATATACACAAAGATAATTGATTATTTATACATTAGACCGATTCAGATACAGATACGAATGCAAATATTTTTTCTGATAAAGATTTTTTTCTAATTAGATGCATCAATATCCATATTTGATTAGAATTTTTTCAGATTCGAATTAACTTTATCGGATTTTTAAAAATAAAAATCTGAGTATTCAGATGCAGATTTGGAATAGATTTTTCAATTTCAGATATCTTCTGATAGATTGACACTCTACTGTTACACCTTCACTAGCAAAATAAATTCTATTACGGAACAAACTACCAGCTAGAATGTATTTAGGATTTAGTATGCTTACCTTCTTTATCACCTTGAAAGGAAAGGGGTCAAAGTCGGATTGAGTCCTATGACAAACATTCGTGCATCGAGAACGAAAAATTTGCACTTACGAAGGGAAGTCGATTCATGTAATCCAAATCACACACCAAGCACGCATGTTTTATTTTTCCTTCAAATGGTGCCATTCAATGGTAGAGATAAAATATGTAAAGATTGTGTGTATATACTTTACGTGGTTGGATGTCACATACTCTTTACTGCGAAGTTGACGAATATTATATCACGAAGATAAGAGGGGAAAGTAAAAAAGATGCACTTGTAAACTCATGAAACCTAAAGAGAATAGCCACATATCCAATATTCAAACTCTAGATGAAATGAAGATAAAATGTTGTAAAACATGTTTGGTTATGTGTGTGTCTATAGATTAAGGGTCTCACTTTTTTTAAGTAAAGTAGAACCTTATCAGATCATTACTTTATATATATATATAGACTAATTTTTTGATTAAGTCTATTCTTATTTAAGATAAATAGGACCTTGAATCTCTCAACGGTTGAATTTGAATCAAAGAAATTTTTTCTGATGTGGGCCGACTACATGGACCGCATTAGATTAGGGCCATCACCGCATGGCATTGGATTGGTGCAGTGGAACACAATAACTCCCTGTAATGAGATATTCATCAAGATCTAACGACACAGGTATACAATCGACGCTGCACTTTTGTTGCGGTCCATTTTTGGTTGCACACTCCAATTGGGTCAAGGTATAGAAATATTGACACATCAACAACATGCTGAGAATCACCAAGAGCTTCATGAAACGACAAGCTTTGTTAATCTCCACTAATCATCTGACCTCCCTTTTGTGTTCAGTCGACAAGGAATTACAAATCAAGAGTCATCTACGTCGCGATAGTAGGTCCGTTTAACTAAAGTCAACAATAGATGCTTCATTATTTCTAACAACCAATAGATGCTCGACCTAAAGAAGACCTGGTACCAACCACCAAAATCAAATCCGATGTAGCATCACCAAAAAAAGAAAAAGAAAAAGGGGTAAGGTGAAGCAGTTTTATCGTTAGTTAGTCGACACTAAATATTTATATCAGATTGATATCTATTTGTGCAACTTATATCAATACCTAGCTTGATTTAAAATTTGTGGTTTTCCTCTTCCATCTATTTTTTTTCCCTCCGAAAATATCATAGTAAATTCGTAGCACCTTAAAATTTAATCCTACATTACTTAAAATAAAAAAAAAGATGAGACAACATAAAGACTAGGATTAACTATAATATTAACTTGAATTTAAGCATTTTAGGTCTAATTGTTGAATTTGAGATTGTTATAGGTCAGTTGAGTTTAAGTCTTTATAAATGGTATCAGAGTATGAATCAAAATCAGAAATAATGGAACTAATTACTACACTCAGACAAGTAGTAATTATTTTTACAATCCTACATCGCCTAATTATAACTATAGACTCTTGACAGCAAAGTTAGATATTCAAATGGGTATATTGTAATATCCCAAAATTTAGTCATACATTGCTTTGAATAAAAAGTAGGTGTAGTTAAATAAAGATCAGATCGACTACTACATCAACCTAAGTATAAACATTTTAGACCTAATTGTTGGGTCTGAAGTTATTATGAGTCAATTAAGCTTCGGTCATTACAATTTTTTTTTGAGCTCATGTCCTAAATTTAGCATACATAATTTCTTTTCCACGTTGTCATTTAAATTTCTACGGTCCTAGGTTCACATGCAAAATATCCTTGTTTATTTTCAATCAGAATATCTTTTTCCATTAACTAAAATCCAAAAAAAAAAAAAATATCATCCGGATATTCTCAGCAAATTAAATACTATATTTTCTATAACTGGAAAAGGATGTTGCTTAGCGGCATAAACAGCAAAGATGTCTGCTTAGGCTATGTTTAAATTTTAAATTTCGTATGATGTATATATAACTGTAATTTCGTCTCATTAATCCAATTAAGCATCACACTTTTCGTCTTCTTTTATTTTTCCTCACACATGTAGAATGATAGAAGTAAGAATGAAGTATTCTTGCACATTCAGTAGCAAAATAAATTCTATTACACAACTAACTTCCAGCTAAGATGTGTTTAGCAATTAGCACCCCTACATTCTTTATCGCCTTGAGTCTTATGCAAATGCAATCATTCGCGCATCGCATCGAGTGAGATTAATTTGCACCACCACCTACCATTACTCGTCATAATTAACAACTAAAGTAAACACATCAAGATTCGTAAGAATGCAGCGGAATAAACAAAAGAAGCCAGTTCATGCACGTTAAATCCTACTCAAAATCATGCGTAGAAAAAGGATAACGTGGAAGTTAATTCATGTATATTGTTTTTCTTTCAAATGGTATCTATCATCTAACGGTTGAGATGAAATGTATACGATTGTGTTGTGTATGTAAAACTTTTTTCCAACGACAGATACAAAATTATGCTATGAAGGAAAGATCGAAAAATAAAAGAGATGTACTCTAAAACTCAGAATCCTAGAAGGAATGGCCAAGATAGAAAATGCATGTTACCGAAAATTTAAACTCTCAATAGGATGAAGATAAGATTTCCTGAAACATATCTGTATGTCGTCATCCCTGTGTATGATGAGAATTATTAGCAAGAGGTTCATTTGAAGCTTTGTTTATCTCAAACTCATCATCTCACCTCACTTTTCTTTCTGTTTTTTTTTTTTTTTTAAATTTCCTCACTTTTCTTTCTGTATACAAGAAATTACAAATCTATGATGGTATTTATGTACGCGACAATAGTAGATCCATTTAACGGATGTCACCTAATAGCGGCTATTTTTAAAAAAAAAAATGTCTAGCTTTAAGGATTGATTTATTAGAGTATGATGTATATATAACTAAAATTTTACCTCAATCAAATTAACATAGCCTCTTCATCTGAAGGTTTCACAAATTGACAATCTTGGTAAATTTTAGCCATTGAAACTAAAAACATTAATCAATAGTGAAGAAAGCACAAAAACTTCTAGGAGTTATACATGCTCTGGAGCATGAAATGGATGAATTGGTGGGATGTTTAGATTTTGTAGAATAATAGTATCCACCTAATTTGGCTAGATATTTTCCTCAATTATCTTTTTTTATTTTAGTTAACCCAATCGAAAAATTAGACATTGTAGAAAAAAAACTCAATTATTGGATTTGATCTTGCTTAATGGTAAGCAAGTCATTGTGTCTGATCCGGTTGGTGTTGTTGCTAGGCCTATCGTGTAGGAAAAGCTTGAGTAGTTGGAGTCCTACCAGCGAAGAGAACAAACAAATCAAAGGAAATCGACGGTGTCGTCTCCTTCAATGCTTAAGTCAGTGATTAAGAGTAAGTATTAGGTTTAAATGCTTAGAATTAAGAATGTTTATGTACATTAGAAATTATGTTAATATTTATAGTAGTGAGTTAAGAGTGATTTACTGATGAGACCCTTGGTCATTAGGATACGTACGTGTATTACACTAAGGTTTAAAATGCAAGTATTAGAAATGCCCTTGATACTACTTAATGCATAGAGTGAGTTGATTTGATGTTCTATTTGCTTGTAGTAAAACGCATGTATCAACCTTCAGAAGCAAAGAGTGTAATGTGGCCTTACTGTCTTGTTAGTTTATTAGGTAAATAGTCTGACATCCCTTATCAGGAGTTTCCCTCTTCGTAAAGTGAGTCGAGGGTTGCTCTACAAAGTAAGATGAAGTTCCTATTGTAGTCGCTATTTTAGACACACAAGGTGTGTCGCAATGATCCTCCGTAGAGATCTATTATTTGAACATTTAGACACAGTCATTACAAGTGTTGCTTAGATTATGTAATCATTAACTCCTTTTTTTTTAGTGTTGTGCTAGTCATTGTGTCATGTGGCAACAGTTGTGTATAACGATTTACTTTCCCAACCAAGTATCATAAATAATTAGACAAATCATACGTCAGAAAACAATAACGAAAGTTAATTCTTGCATATTATGTTTCTTTCAAATGATACAATCTAACGGTTATGATGAAATGTGTACGATTGTGTATATATAACATTTTCTCCAATAACATATACAAAATTTTACAATGAAGAAAAAATGAAAAATAAAAAAGACGTACTCTCAAACTCATGAATTCCAGAAGGATCAATAGCCAAGATTGAAAATATGTGTTGCAGAAAGTTTAAACTCTTAATAGGATGGAGGTGAGATTTCCTTAAACATATCTGACACATAAATAGACGTTGACAAAGATGTTCATATATTTACCGGACGTAAGAAAACCAAACTCTTTGGCCGTTGTGGCGAGTGGAACGTACACTTCTCCTCGGATTCCAACCCGTGGCATCCAACATGATCAATGTACGTTAGTCTTTGGATTTCGCACACGGGGTCCACCGTGAAATTGAGCTGTACTTTTTTGTGGGACCCACACGATCACGTGATAACGACTACGACACGAAACATAAGGTTACGGATTCGACAAGAAGATGCATGTCCAGGTTCACGGGGCATGTACGTCCCTGTGTATGATGAGAATTACCAAGAGCTTCAAATGGAGCTCTGTTTATCTCAACTTGTCATGTCTCACCTCACTTTTCTTTCTTTCTTTTTTCTTTTTTTTAAATTTCCTCAATTTTCTTTCTGCTTACAAGAAATTACAAAGCTATGATAGTATTTATGCACGAGACAATAGTAGATCCATTTATAGATGCATATTTCCATCAAACCAAGAGATACTCAGACATAAAGAAGGCCCAGTAGCAACTACCAAAATCAAATTTGAATAGAAACACCATAAAAAAAAAGGGTAAACTTAAATAATTTTAATGTTAACCAACTGTTATGGTACAATTAGTGTAGGGAAGTAGAATGCATACCTTCCCTCCTATTCTTGTTTGTAAAAAAAAAAAAAAAAATTATCATTAGTCAGTATTAGAGGTAAATATTTATTGGTTTAAATCACTGAATCAAACCAAGTTTTCTGATTTGGTTTGGCTTTTATATAAACAATAGTTTGGTTTGGTTTGAGAATTTCGTATGTTGATAAAAAATAGTTTGGTTCAGTTCAGTTTGATAGATCAATCTAGTCAAACTAAATGAAACCAATATATTCATAAATATCTACAACTATATTCACATACATATCATTAAATATCCCATATGTAAGCATGAATTTGTATTTTTATTCAAGTTAAGCTTGATAAGAGATAAACAATATGGTTTTAGAATATTGTTAAATATTATTTTTAACATTACTTTAAAAACTATTTTCTAAGTTAAGAAAAATGTAATATACTTAACCATATGTTGTATTTTAGCTAATTATTAATCAATAATTTATTTATTTTAGCCTTATAAATCATAACTAAACAATAAACCATGAACCAAACGAAATCGATAACTTAACGGTTTGGTTCATTTCAATTTGAATAATTAAATGGTTTGGTTTGGTTTCATTTCTTATAAGCCGATTAATTAAGAAGGTTTGATTTGTGAGTTTGTCCAAAACTGAACTAATCCGAGCCATGTGCACTCATGGTTGGCACTACATGTCATTGTCTAACTTGATTAAATTTGGTTGTTTTCCTTCTCCAACTATATTTCCATCTGTGCTAGGAAAATATCATATCAATCTCTTTTGCACTCATGTCCTATTAGTATACAAATTGCCTTGTTTATTTTGAAAAATATCTATTTCTAATACTATAAATAATACAAGTTAACACAAATTGAATTAAAAAATCATCTAGATATTCTCAGCAAATTAAATACTATAATTTCTATAATTGGAAAAGGATGTTGCTTGGTATAAGTAGCAAACATGGCTACTTAGCAACTATTTTTGTATATATATTTTTTAAAAGTCTAACTTTATGGATTGAATTATTAGAGTAGGATGGATATATAACTAAAATTGGGCCTCAATCCAATTAGCATAGTCTCTTCATCTAAAGGATTCACAAATTAACAATCATGGTAAATTTCAGCAATTGAAACTAAAAACATTAGTTAATAGTGAAGAAAACTCAAAATTTTCTAAGATTTATACATGTTGAGGAGCATGAAATAGACTAAATGGTGGGATGTTTAGATTTTGTAGAATAATACTATCCACCTAATTTGGCTAGATGTTTTCTATTATTATCTTTTTTATCTTAGTTAACCCAATTGAAAACTTAGACATTGTAGAAAATAAACTCAATTATTGAATCTGATCTTGCTTAGTGCTCAGCAAGTTGCAATGCCTGATTCGATTGGTGTGCTACTGTTGCTAGGTTTGCCAGTAGGAAGAGACTGAGCTGTTGGGGTCTTGCGTGCAGAGAAAATAGAGAAATCAAAGGGACAGATAGGTCAACTTGGTCTCCTTCGATGCTTAAGTCAGTGATTGGGAGCAAGTATTAGGTTTAAATGCTTGGAATTAATAATGCTTATGTACCTTAGGAATTGTGTCGTTATTTATTGTAGTGGGTTAAGAGTGCTTTACTGATGAGACGCTCAATCCATAGGATTCCTACACATGTTGCACTAAGGTTTAAGATGTGGGATTCAAAAATGCCCCTAATGTTGTTCGATGCACAAAGTGAGTTGACCAGATGCTCTATTTGCTCATTATGTCCTTATGTAGTGAGACATGTGTGCTGACCTTTAGAGATAAGGGGGTGCAATGTGGCCTTATTGTCTTGTTAGATTGTCAAGTATTAGCCCGACACTCGTATTAGGAGTCCCTCACTTTGAAGAGTGAGCTGGAGGATTGCTTTGCGAATTAAGATGAAGTTTCCATCTTGGTCACTATTTTAGGTGATCAGGGCATGTTGTGATGGTCCTTCATAGAGAGCCATTATTTGGATATTTGGGTGCAATCTTTACGAGTGTTGATTGATTTATGCAATCTTTTGCTCCTCCTTCAGTGTCTTGCCAATCATTGCGTCATGAGTAGTCTTAGCTGTGTAGAATGGTTCACCTTTCTGGTTGAGTGCTATAAATAATAGGGGGAGCCTGTAGTGGTTTTGACATGTGTAACCCGAGTAGACCTAATAAGCTGAGCACATCATCCCTTCTTTTTTGAGCTTGAAGAACAAAATGAGCATCCCTATCTGCTTCTTGTGAATAGTAACATCACATGTACTTCCTTCGACTGCTACGACTGGTGATCGTTCTACTCATGGTGAGAGGCGTCTGGGTACTTCTCAAGGTAATGTATCTGTGGATGGATTTTTGGGGAGTTGATGTAGAATCGTCGTCGTGTCCACTCACTTCGATGATTCTTGTGATCACCACTTGCTGATTCCCTTACGTTGGTTGACAAGGTACCTTGGGGGAGTGTGGAGGTTGTGATAATGTGGGTTTAGGTTCACTAGGTCGGTGGCAAGATGTTGCCTAATGGCTTCCTCATGCGATGTACTATCCTTCCCTTCAAAATAAATGAGAAAAATAAAGAAATCTGGATTAGTATAAGTGCAGTAAACGGTAATAGAAATAAATAATGAAATAGAATATTGATCGGAGGTTGTCCCCACGTGCATATACCATGAGCAGTTATAAATGTAATGTTTTATATGAAATAAAATAAATTAGAAGAAATACTCCCTTCACCCTTGGTGCTTGACATGGGGGTTGGAGGAAGTGGAGGCTGGTTTACGGAGCTCTGGAGATGCGCTATGGTTGTAGAAAGGGCTAAATCTCTAGGATTTGAGCTTCTAGGGATTTGGACATGGAAGAGGAGGCTAAAAAGCTCTCTCTCTCTCTCTTAGATTTCTCTCCTTTCTATGCTTTCTAGGGTTTCATGGTGGTTCTTCAAGATTTTAATATACCTCCCTTTCAAACTCTTGACTTAGGGGTCTATTTATAGAGTTTGGGGCTCTAGATATCATCATTGATGAGTGGAAAATCAATGGCTAGGATTAAAATTATTTAAAAAGGCAAAAATCCTTTATTAGATCTCGAATAGGCGACGGAATCATTCAGCCGCCTCCCAAACAGCCAACGAGATGATTGACTTCGGATTCCACGCATGCAGTGAATTGATAGCTAGCTAGTACGAAATCTGTCACGTAGGCTTGTCGCCTGTGAATGTGGCGTCGAGAGTCTAAAAAGGAATTATTTGCAAAATTAAGATCAAAAAATATTTACTACGAATTTATTATCAAATATTGACCAAAGCAATTATGAAAAATCATACTCATAATTGAAGATATTTTAAATTAATTTTTAAATTCAAAATCCACTTAAAATGTTAAGTAAATTGGATTTGAAAATCAAATCTTTAATGATTACAAGAAAATTCAATTAAAATCAATGATGTATTTGATTTAAAATAGATTGGCAATCAGTTGGATATTTTGGATTTTATCTTTATTTTTTAGCATTATCATGAATTAAATATAAATTATAACAATAAAATGTGATAACTTATCATAAAATCTCATTTTTGGTAAAAAAACGGATAAGTGATCTTAATTATCAAGTCATTTGAATTTCAATAAATTTCTGGAATTATTTAGCATTTATAATGATTTATATGATAAACACATATTATTTAAATGTTGGAAAATTATAGAAATTATAATAATTATTGGGAAAATATGATAATATTTATAAATATCCCATATATGATATTGAGGCCCGGGATGACAAATTATTTAAAGAGAATATGCCAGGTTTGTGTTGCCTTTTGTTTTGGCGCTTAGGTAACTAGTCACTAATTGAATAGCGACGAGTTTTGTCGCCAGCCTAACAGGCAACATCCTGGTCTTTTACAGTTTACTCCCTATCTTTTATCATATTCCACAGAGATACAATAAAATCCAAACAACTTCAGAAATTCCATAGGAAAATCTAGAAAATGTGTTAGAGATCCTTAGCCATGTGATCTGAGGCGTCTCAAGGGTACCTATCCTAAGTGAACTCTAAGAAATGCGAAAATGGGATATCTACAGATGCCCTACCTTGGAGTTGATCTTGGAATAAGATTAGTTCCAAAGTAAGAATGATATCTCCATTAAGTATTTTCTAAAATAGGGAGCTCACTCTTAAACAATCCGCCATGGATTCCAAAAAAGTCTACACCTATTGGTTTCGGGACATGGTCACACAACCAAAAGGTGAGAAGACAAACTGATTCGATTTCAGGAAATGGTCACACAACCGAATGGTTCTATAAACTAAGGATGCCGTCATATTAAAGACCCAAGCCTAGAGGGGTCAAGCCGGGGCTATGTGTCACAGCCAGAGTCGAGACCTGTCAACCATGTAGAATGACAATTTAATAGGGCAGAAGCTAAAGGAAATAAATAATTAATTAAAGAGTGTCATCATATTGAAGGCTCTGGCATGGCGTGGTCAAGCGGGGGCTATGTGTCGTAGCAAGTGTCGAGACCATGTCAACCATGTAGAGTGACACTTCAACGAGGTAGAAACTAATGTAAAGGAAAAGGTAATTTTGTTGTGGCTTATTGTTTGAGAGCTTGCTCAGATTAGAATATTGAGATTGGATAGGTTTGATTTGATTGGGCTTTAGGAGGATCACACATTCTAAGGGTTTCTAACACTCTTGAAGAACATTGCTCCGTTAACACACCACAATGCATGGATGCATGATTTAAGAAAATAATAATACAAATGCAAGGATAATCATTTAATGAAATGAATGATCCATATGGTAGGTTAGGCCAACGAGGTATGGGTGGTCCTTAACCATATATACATATGCAGAATGCATGGATGTAATTCGTTGTGGTCAAGTGTTTTTCATCTTCGAGCATGACCAGTATTATCAAGAAAGGACTGTTGTCCCACAACTCGACTTAGTAAGTAAAGGAGTTCTATGAATAAAGAACCAGGTGAGGGAGTGAATCCTTCCTTTGCCAAACCAGGGTTTGCCTCTTAGTCAGAGTTGTGTGTTTGTGTACACAGTTAGGACCCTAAAGGCGGGAGTCCGTTTTCGATGGGACTTGGTGTAGTGCCACGGTGGGGCTTAATGCAGCCTCACGGTGGGGCTTGATGTACTAACATGTGGTTGGAGATTATACTTTCACACTTAATAAACAGGTTAGTAATCAAAAGGGTGTACCTTTTCCTACCTCAGAAGGGTTGGCTAAATTGCCTAGGAAAAGTACTGTAGTGCTATCCTTGCTCCCCTATATCTAAGATTAGGTGGAGGAAATTAGTCTTGGCCTCAACAGGGGATGGAAAACTGGAGTCCATTGGATGCCGATAGTGAGTCATCTGTGGATGCTCAAAAGATCATTACAGAACAATGTCTTTGTGGGGCCAAAACGCACCTAAGTCATGAAGGCACGCTTGAGTAGGACGTCTAACTCCAAAACTTGGTGGTTCGATGGTTGCATCACTGGCTAGACTAGTTCTAGTTTCCTTACTATGTTTTCACTTGTAGGTAAGGTGGATGGTACTAATTATATTTTTGGCTTTTCTTGGTTTTCTGATTTTTTTTTGGATTTTTAAATTTTTGATTTTTTTTTTGGAATTTTTGATTTTCTGATTCTTTTGGATATTTGAATTTTCTATTTTTTTTTTGAATTTTGAATGTTTGCTTCTTTTTTTTTATGATGATGATGAGTGCAGTCACAACCCTCCCTTTTATGCATTTAGCATTACTACCTTATATTATCCAAGGTGAGGGTGGTTGTTCCTTTTCACTAAGCCTTGGCCTTTTGGAGATTTAAGACTTCGTATTAGCTTTAGTTGATTATTACCTCCCTTATTTACTTGGTCCCTGAATTTCTAGGGTTTTTCTACCCCATGCCTATATAAGTGGGAGAGTGGGGGAGACTCAAGGTTCAGTAGACTCTCGACATTGGCTATAGCCTAATGTTGCTCGCTGATGGTTGGCCCTAATGTGCCTATAGCTTACCCAAGGGTTTGGCTTTTCTTACTTTTTTTTTCTTTTCTTTCTTTTATTTTTCTTTTGGGGTTCTCCTCTCTTGTTTTTTTTCTGTAGATGCTTGCCCTTCATTGCCTTCTCAGACTTACGCTATAACGGTACATCTACTTATTCGTCAGTTGTCTCACCCCATTTTGAGTACTTGCCCATCACTGCCTTCTTGGACTTATGCTATGACAGCATACCCAGCTTTTGCGTGCACTCCCCCCTTTGGGCGTTTTCTAAGTTGTTTGGTTTTGGTGCACTCCTCCATCACTGCCTTTTAAGACTTATACTAGGAGGCCACACTGTACAGGGCGAGCGGCTTTTATGATATGCTTAAGCTCTGAGCCTACTTTGCTCTCATCTTTGTGTACGGGTGTATGTGTAGATAAGACAAGGTTAAGGTTACCCTATAGATAGGACAAGGTTAAGGTTACCCTAGTTTCTTAGCTTCTTTTCTATTTAGGAGATAACTTTCTTCCTTAACTGGTACTAGGTCTTAGGTCCTTTCTAGGTTTCTCGCATGTTGATTGAAGGATATACTTCTAGAGTACATGTAACTTCCACGGATCTAAAGGTATTTTCAGGTCATCCTACCCATTGGGTGGATCTTCCCTACATGTTATAGTCTCTGCTTAGGACAAATCCTGGACAATGTTTTGGCAATTCTGTTTAATGTCATAAGGTGATCAGGTGTGTGACTTACACTCATCATTCATCTTTATTATTGTTTTCTATCGCTGCTATCCTAGCATATACAATAACAAAGACAAAAAGAAGGAAACGTTCAAGCAAATGGAAGATTAAATGTTTTATTTACATGTTTTTTGAAATGAATAATGACCTTGCCCCTAGTCAGGCTCGGTTGAGTTTCTTATTTCCCCCCCAGATGGAGGGGTATACCTGTGGGGTGGCTGTAGGAGCCTGCCCCTGGCATGAAGTACTTAGGTGCTTGTATTGGCGTAGGTGTTGGTTTTTCTTTTGGCTTACGCCTAGTCTTTGTTTCATTAGGGTCACAGTTGGACTGATCTTGACTTGGCTCTTCAAATGTACTCTTGGTGGCTCTATTTCCTTGTGATAACTGTATCAAGCTTTCATTTCTACTCAGAATATGACCATTGTTGCCTTCCTGACCAAGGTACTCATGTATGTCCCTGATGGGCTCCGTTGCTCTCTCTTTATTGTCCGAAGGCTTGGGAGGAGGTTTGATTTTGGCGTAGTTTCCATGAGGATGTTGGTAGAGCAAATAGATGGCGGCCTCTATATCATACCAGTCTGCATCAGCATATTCATCATAAATTGGCCGATCTCGGGTGGACTCTTCTTGTATTGGAGGATGTCCTTGGTCGATGTAGGCCAAAATGCCTTCGGTTAACATTTCTTGGACCTACTGGTTGTCCCTTATGCCGTCTTGGTCTCATACTCATTGTAGACGGGCATGTCTTCCCAGGGTTTGTTAGATGTCTCAGGGACCTCCTCTTTTTCGGCAAGTGGCTCCGGATCTGGCTCTGTTTGCATGCACTCGATGTCCACAAGCTCAGGGATCATTAGCACGTCTTCATCCTCCTCCATGTAGATTACTAGATGATCAGGCAATGAACTTCCACACTCTTCTAGCATTTTGAAAGCATGGTTTAGTGGTGTTGGGAATGGCGTTTGGTCCTACTCTTTGGCTTTGTGGTAGCTCTATGGTGGAGGGACGGCATGGTAGCCTTCCTGCCTTTGTTGTTGCCCTTACTGCCTTTGTTGTTGCTCCCGTTGGGCGTACACCTGGTGAGTGGGAGGCTGCTGGTATTGGGGTTGCTACTGCTGTTGATATTGTTGGGGCTGTCGTTGAACTAGATGTTGCAGTGGTTGATACTGGCACTGCCCTGGATGCAGTTGTGGCTGATAGTGCACTAGTTGCCCTTGATATGGCACCAGTTGTACTAGCTATTCCTCGTGTTGGACTAGTGGCCCTTGGTGTCCTTGATGAATGGAAATCTAGGCCATGTCACCTGTAATCCCTTCGTATGTGCAGCCTGTGGTCTTTTTCTGGCACCTTCCTTCATACTCCAGGAAATGTAAGTCTTTTTTATTGCGAAGGACTCTAGTGGCTCTATCATACAGCTGGGAGTATGTTTGGAAATCACCCATCAGTAGGCCTACCTTGAGTACACCAGTTATGTTCCAAGCAATGATTTCAACAGCTTGGTCTTCAGGGATATGACATTCTGATTGGAGTGCCTTGTCCCTCTATCTGCTTGCGTATGTGGCGAAGCTTTCATCTGGCCTCATCTTCTTGGCTAGGAGGCCTACAATGGTGGGCTTATGTTGGATGCGATGTATGTATTGTTGTAGAAACTTTTCCAGCACAAGTTTGAAGTTGTTGAGATCATATGCTATGAGTGTGTTGAACTACCTCAGTGCCTCTCCTTCCAGACTTTTGAAGAAGAGGTAGACCATGAGCCCATTGTTGTGTTGATAGGGTAAAGCGTCCATGGTGAAAGTGGCTAGATGACTTCTTGGATCACCTGTCTTATCATACTTTGGTGTTTTGGGCAACTTGAATCTAGGCGACAGTACGAAAGTTGGGAACTTAGACATGTTAAAGCCAACCAGTGCCTTGGATGTAACCCCTGCCTCTGCAAGTGCATTCCTGATCATACTCTTAACGTCGAAACTTGTGGTGGTTGTCTGCCCTTGGCCCTGGTACCCTTGTTGGAACTGCGATTATAGAGGGGTACTAAATTGAGGAGGGAAGGAGGGTTGAGTCATTGTATAGGATAGGGTAAGATAAGATGGGGTTGCCCCTAGGTGATGTTGTGAGTGATGGCTCAATGGGATCCACATAGTTCATTGGGTAGAGGAAGGGTAGCCCAGTGTAGCAGGGTATGGAGTGGGAGATTGTGTTATTGGGCCTTAGATGAGGAAATTAACTGTTGGGCTTGGTGGCATGGTGTATGCGTTTCTCATAAGTGGAGTGGCTATTGGGCCCTAGTGATATATGGAAGATGAGAGTTCGTAGATATTTGGAGTTGGTGGGCTAGAGAGACTATAGTGGGTCATGGACTGATGGGCTTGGTTGGTTGCCCCTTCAAGTAATGTATGCGAGTAGATGGTTAAAAGGGTATTCCATGATTAGGTATAGCTCATCCCTCCTTCAACTTGTTCAGTAGACTAGGCCATGTATGGGGTTGACGTGTTGGACAGGAACCCATGCTGACCAGTGAATCCACTTGAAGAAGTTGATGTGTTGGAGTAGTCAATGTGGGAATGATACACTTCTATCATCTTCAACCGGTCATCTCTTGTTGATCTTCTTCTCAAGGGGTTACAGGTTTAAAGGGGAGTTACAAACTCTATATTATACTACTTGAAACCTATTACAAGTTTTCTAAAAGAGAAAATTACAATTAATGTAAGTGAAATACAAAAAAAAATGTTTACAACTTGTTTAATAAAGAAATAATAACCCAAAATTATTCCAAGAAAACCTCGTAACTTGTAGAAATAATCAGAAGCAAACCACCCTGCAAACAAGCCAAACAATACGTTATTTGCCTGACGTCATCGATTGGTGAGGCGTCAGATCTCCTCGCCAATAAGACAGGCAATAGACAATGGCATTGATAAGACAGGCGGCACAATTGCCTATCTACTCCAGCAACCAAAATCTATCCTAGACAGATCCCCAAACAATATTATCTATGTAAATAAGTTTTAGATTAAAACACGGATTTTACTTTTTGAAATAATTAATTAATGGATTAATTAATTCTACGTTCACTCGACTTGTTGGGTTCCTATAGCAAGGGGTGTGGCTGTTGCTTTGAGGTTCTAAGGTTACATCAATGGGATTTTTTTTTCCTACAGTACCACCCTTAGATCTTTCGGAGATCCACACAGGGGGCCTAGGCTATGGATTTGTCTTTTTATAGAAGGGCCCACAACCTAGGATTCTGTCCTTAGGATCGGTCCTAGCAAACTACAAAAACAGGAAATAAACAAGAAACAATAAAGTATGAAGTACTTACGAAGGTTTGTTATTGACATAGGAAGAAAGGAGAAGTCAATAATAATGTTATAGAACACCTTAAGTTATCAATTTAGCAATAGCAACCAACAAGACATGGGAGAGCGAAGTGCACTGGTCCGGTTCATCCAATTTGATTGTTCTTAACAAGAGAGACGTTTTTCTTAAGGAATTTCTGACTTTATTGTAAAATAGATAGTTTCCACCCTATTGGTGGATGGAAAATAAAGCTAGAAACCGTTAAAAAACTAAAGTAATAGTGAACATGATATTATTCCATTTATTTCGTTACTACAGGCCTGGAAAAACACAACATAGATAAGAAAAAAATAACAATGAAAGACCTATAGGGAATACTGTCTGTACTTCTCGTCGCTTATATAACTGGTGCCTTGTTATGTCATTTTCTAGCAGCGGCGAGATAAGGCATCACAAATATAAGCGGTGGGAACTACAGGACCACTATCTACTTAAAAAAACTGAATAAGAGGTTTGGTCATTGCGAAAACCTAAACGCATGACTTCCAAACCTAAAACTGCACCTAAGGTCAAGAAATAAATGAAAGTAAAATAAAAGAAGGAAGGGAAAAGATGACTTACATTGCATAGGGGTTGGCTTAAACTAGTCCCACCATGATCATCAATTTTCTATGGACGGATTTTTGGAGGGTTGATGTAGAAAAGTCGTTGTGTCCACTCACTTCAATGATCCTTGTGATCGCCACTTGCTAATTCGCTTTCGCCGGTTGACAATGTATCTTGTGGGAGTGGGAGATTGTGATGATGTGGGTTCTCGGTTCACCGAGTCGACGACAGGATACTACCCAGTGACTTCCTCATACGATGTAGTATCCTTCCTTTCAAAATAAATGCGAAAATAAAGAAATTAGGATTAGTCTAAGTACAGTAAACGGTAATAGAAATAAACAATGAATAACACGAACAAATGAAATAAAATATTAACCAGGGGTTGTCCTCGCATACATATGCCATGGACAGTTATTAATGCAATATTTTATATGAAATAAAATGAAATAAATTGGAAGAAATACTCCCTTCACCCTTGGTGCTTGACGTGGGGGTTGGAGGAAGTAGAGGTCGGTTTGCGAAGCTTCGGAGAGGCATTATGGCTATAGAAAGGGTTGGATCTCTGGGATCTGAGCTTCTAGGGATTTGGACATGGAGGAGGAGGCTGAAAAGCGCTCTCTATCTCTCACAGATTTCTCTCCTCTCTAAACTTTCTAGGGTTTCAAGGTGGCTCCTGAAGATCAATGGCTAGAATTAAAATCGTTTAAAAAGGCAAAAATCCTTTATTAGATCTCATCACCTGTTCAACAGGTGACAAAATCATTCAATCGTCTCCCAAACAGGTGACGAAACGATTGTCTCCAGATTCCACGCACGGAGTGAATCTGTAGTTAGCTGGTACAAAATTTGCCACGTAGGCTAGTCGTCGGTGAATGTGGTGTCGAGAGTCTACAAAAGGAATTATTTGCTAAATTAAAATCAGAAAATATCCATTACAAATTTATTATCAAATATTGACCAAATCAATTATGAAAAATCATACTCGTAATTGAAGATATTTAAGTTAATTTCAAAATTAAAAATCCACTTAAAATGTTAAGTAAATTGGATTTGAAAAATCAAATCTTTAATAATTATGAGAAAATTCAATTAAAATCAATGATGTATTTGATTTAAAATAGATTGGCAATCACTTAGATATTTTGGATTTTATCTTTATTTTTTAACATTATCATGAATTAAATATAAGCTCTAACAATAAAATGTGATAACTTATCATAAAGTCTCATTTTTGGTAAAAATAAAGATAAGTGATCTTAATTATCAAGTCATGCAAATTTCAATAATTTTTTTGGAATTATTTAGCATTTATAATGATTTATATGATAAGCATATATTATTTAAATGTTGAAAAATTATAGAAATTATAATAATTATGAGAAAAATCATGATAATATTTATAAATATCCTATATATGATATTGAGGTCTGGGATGACAAATTATTTAAAGAGAGTATGTTAGGGTTTGTGTTGCCTTCTGTTATAGTGCTTGAGGAACTAGTTGCCAGCCTGACGGGCAAAATCTTGGTCTTTTATAGTTTACCCCGTTGTCATTTATCATATTCCACAGAGACGCAATAAAACTTGAAAAACTTCAGAATTCTGTTATCATAGGAAAATCTGGAAAAAGGGTTAGAGATCCTTAGCCATGTGATTTAGAGCACCTCAAGGGTATTTATCCTAAGTGAACTTTAGGAAATGCGAAAATGGGATATCTATAGTATCTAATTCTGTGTCTTAGTTCATGTTGAGTTCTTTGAGCAATGCAATGGTGTCACTTAGTGATTTCAAGAAGGAGCATTCAGAGAGCAAATAGAGGGGGGGGGGGGGGGGGGGG
>JAMKQA010011200.1:0-34048 GCA_024699735.1 Posidonia australis
ATATTACCTCGTAATGTCCTCGCTCCATATAAACGAGCACATTGCGAGGATAAGTCCTCACAGTATTGATTTAACGATGTACGTAGCTACGAGGACAAGTATTCCTCGCAAAGTCCTCGTTATACTGACTAGCGAGGAGTTCGCGAGGACTTTGCGAGGACGCTGCGAGGAAGATTGTCCTCGCTATACGTCGATTTTCTTATAGTGGTATTAGTAGGCATTTTCTCCGTTATTTTGACTTGCTAATGTAATGTCCTTATTCAGGATGATAAGGTTTGTTTCTCAGATGATACATTACCAGATGGTTTCAGCTTGAGAAAAGGAGATGTGATTGACTATGCACCCTATGCAATGGGTAGGATGAAATTTTTATGGGGTGAAGATGCAGAAGTCTTCCGACCAGAGAGATGGCTTGATGAGAATGGAGTATTCTGTCCTGAAAGTCCTTTTAAATTTACAGCTTTTCAGGTTACTCAGGAAAATACATTATCATCTAATCTCATCTCTGTGTAAAAGACTAAAATGTTTGTTAAATTCCTGATACACTTCCATGATTTAATTTCAAGAAAGACTAACGTATTTCAATCATCGTGCAGGCTGGACGACGCATTTGTCTGGGAAGAGAGTTTGCTTACAGACAGATGAAGATATTATCTGCGGTACTGCTTTGATTTTTTACGTTCAAGTTGGGTGACGAGAGTAAAGTTGTCAACTACAGGATGATGTTAACCCTACACATCGATCAGGGCGTCCATCTGCATGCTTATTATAGATGAAAAGGCTTATAACTAATGTTGTGTATATACGTCTTGGTCTGTATTACTGTAAATAACATACCAAATTTGCTGCTGTTAGCTCATATGAGCAGAACATGGGTGGATAAAATATCTGTAAATCATATCTCTTTGCAGTTATTATACCTTAATACAACACACATCGAGGAATATATCATGATTTGTACTCTTGATATTTTATTGAAACAATCACAAATCTTCTTGATAATAATCATATTCATGTTTTGAGGATAAATGTTACGTCCTTAATCCAGGTACGTTACCTAAAACATCGTATCACAAGATTTCAATATAAATCTAATAACTGTAATTAACTAAGGTTCACATTTAGGATTAATGTCCAACTAGTAGTTTCTATACGGACATTAGAATTAGACTACATCACCTGCACCTGAAACCAAACCAAGAACACGTGAGTGACATTTTTTTTTTTTTGTTATCGGTTTAGGTGAATTTTTATGCATGTCCTAGGATTCGAACACGTGAGTGACATTCAAGTCATCTAGTACGCGTCCCACATAGAAAACTACGACAAAACAGTGAGAAAACACAAACCTAGCTATTAGAAAATGTGGTTTTCAAAATTCATTTCAAAACATCATTTTGTTTCTTTTCTCTTTTAAAACATTTGAAATCTCTATCTAAAACCATACTTTTCTCAAGATTCATTTTTTCTTCACTTTTTATGCATTTTTAAAACCATTCATGTATTCCGAGAAAATCCATATTTCAACCAGAACTAGCCTAAAACACAAGGCTTTACAGGACTCAAAATCAAAACTACACACATTGACTGGCAGCTGGTTAAAGCATAATTCTCATCCATTGTTAGAATTTTAAGATAAAGCACAAGTCTAATCCTAACCAAAACTACACATTTAATTTCTACTTTTCTTATTGGTGTTACCTTGATTAAGGATAACTAGGCACACAAATAGTAGGTGAGGACATCATTTCCCCTACCTTCCTGCACTGCCGAGGTGAAGTTCCTTGTACGGGAGGACACTGCCCAGTCCACAGGCTTCAATTTCTTTTCATATGAATAGGGATACGTCTTTTTTTTGATGTCCCATCGGTGACCCAAACACCTAGGTTCATATATCCAAGCTCAGCCTACACCATCTCGAAACTCGATAACCACGGTCGTGTCTGACAATTGGTTCCATACCGACTTATCGACACTGACCCCTCGTGGTTCCACACTGGCAACCATAGTCGTATATGATAATTTATTTCATTAGAGTCTCATACTCCTACCACATTGTCGACACCAACCTCTCGTGGCTCTAACACATTATCGTTTTCTTTTTCAAAACTCTTGAGTTTTCTTTAAAATCATTACATATTCTCTTTTCTTTTCAAAGGATCATTCCCATATAAACATGACCCTCCATTTGGGTCTTAGGCTTAAAATCATGAAAACCATGCAATTCATATTCATTATTGGGTCTCATGCCCAAAACCACATCAAACCATACATTAATTCATTTCTTTCATTTTTGAGGCCTCAAGTACGAAACCATATTCTAATTCATTTATTTGAATTCTATATTCCTTTATGTCATCCACATGGGGAAAATTTCATTAATACATACTCATTATCCATTCAAAACCATTTATTTCCATTTTCCAAATACATTTGTTCATATGGGTCAGTGAACTGGTTCGGTAGACCAAACCATAATTAGTCGACCGAAATCTCTTAACTCGGTCGTCCAGAACTGTCTAAATTCAGTCAACTAAAATCGCTCAGTCGTCTGAATTCTTGCCAGATTCCCCTTTTTGAGTCAAAACGGACGACTGATCCTTTTGTTGATCATTTGAAATTCCCTGATCCGGTAGACCGAAATCTTTCAATCGTTCGAATCAGTGGCTCAGATCACATCTGGGTAGCAAATTGACATACTAAATCCAATTCGGTATGTTGTTTTCTATGTTTACAGAGAACGACCCAACCTCAGCCGCTCGACTCTTCTCTTCCTTGGGAGTGAGGGGCGGACCCATCTAACACACATCAAAAATCATGGATAAAACAAGAAGTGTAGACTTTCGAGTCTACTTCAAAATGCCTCAACCCAATCATAAATCCATTCATCATGCATCAAAATATAAATTCTCAAAGGTAACATGCTTAGATATTAACATTAAAACACATAGGACATTCTCATGCATAACTTGATGAAAACTCCATCAAATCTCAAGATCTCTACATATCGATGTAATACATTCAATTTCCTACCCAATTCACATTTTCCCCATTTTTGCATGCATTTAGGTATTTTTAATCCCTTTCCCAAAAACTCTAACAAAGGAGACGGAAGTGGAATGCGTACCTGGCTAAACTCCGACAGGCTTTAGCGGCCTCCCTACGTCTCCCTAATGTCCAGTGCAACCCTTGTGACCCACAGCAGCAGCGCACATGACTCAAGCCTCTTGAACTCCGCTCCTCCTCCACCAAAGCATCGGCACCTCTTCTTCTTCTCTCGCTGGTCTCCTCATCTCTCTTCATCCTCCCCTCCCCTTTAACACCTTCACCAGCCCTCCTCTGTTAGAGACAACAATGGAGGGGACAAGACAGACACGAGATCCTAGGGAAGGCATGGGTGGTGGAGGGAGAAAAAGAAAGAAAGAGAAAGGAGATAAGGGCTATGAGGGAGAGAGAGAGAGGAAGAAGAGAAAGAGGAGGGAAAATATGGACACGCAAATCAAGGTGACTGTGCATCCTCTGACTGGACCCCACATTGGTCCCACAACACAACCCAGTGCACAGAAAGCCAGCCAACCTCCACACACACAAGGAGCAACAGATTATCCATTAATAAACTGTTTACACAATATTACAATTAATTATATGATTTATAAACAAAATGGATAATCAAGCCTAGATGTCACATCCTACCCCTTTATAAGAATTTCGTCCTTGAAATTCAGCTCTAATAAAACAAGTAGGGGTATTGTCTCTAGATGTCCACCTCGTGCTCCCGAGTAGCCTCCTCTGTACCGTGATGTTGCTACTGAACCAACACCAATGGAATCACTTTATTTCTGAGGACTTGCTCTTTTCTGTCTTGTATCTGAACTACATTTTCAACAATAGACAGGTCCACTTGCAGCTCTTCTGGCTACACTGGTATAATCTAGGATGCATGGGCCAAACATTTCCTCAACATGGACAAATGGAAGGTGCTGTGTACACTAGTCAGCACTGGAGGCAGATCCAATCTATATGCCACTTCACCCACCCTCTTGGTAATCTGGTAAGGTCTGATGTTTCTGGGGCGCAACTTGCCTCTTTTTCTGAACCACATCACTCCTTTGGTTGATGACATTTTCAGGAAAACGAAGTCTCCTACCTCGAATTCCAGAGGTTTTCGCCTTCTATCTGCATAACCCTTCTGTTGACTTTGGGTAGACAATGACCTCTTCCTAATCAGGTCCACCTTACCCTCGTATTGCTATATGATCTCCGGCCCAATCAACTATCTCTCACCCATCGCACTCCAACAAGTGGGTGTCCTACAGGGTCTACCATACAATGTCTCATATGGTGTCATGTCAATATTGGCGTGGTAACTGTTATTATATGAAAACTCAATCAGAAGTAAATGATCCTCCCAGCTACCACCAATGTCCAAGGTGCAAGCCGTCAGCATATCCTCTAGTGTCTAGTCCTCTCTATCTGGCCATCTGTTTGACGGTGAAAGGTAGTACTAAAACTCAGCATTGTACAAACATCGAGGTAGTACTAAAGCCTCTTGTCAGTTTTCCAAAACCTCGATGTGAACCTCGTGTCTCTGTCAAACATAATAGGCATTGAAATGCCATGTAGTCTCACAATCTCTGCAACATACTACTCTATCAGCTTTACCAAGGGAAGATTCACCCTCATTGGCAAGAAATGTGTCGATTTCGTAAGGCGATCCACAATCACCTAAATTGTGTCATTCTTTCTTTTGGTCCTCAACAAACCCATCACAAAATCCATCAACACATTTTCCTATTTCCACACTGGAACGTTCAAAGGCTGCAAAGTTCCTCCGGGCTTCTGGTGCTTTATCTTCACTATCTGGTAGATTGCATACTTCGCCACATACTCAACAATCTCTCTCTTCATCCCAGGCCACTAGAAATTCCTTTTCAGACTCTTATACATCTTGGTACTTCCTGAATGAATAGTATATTTGGAGAGGTGAGCTTCGTCAAGCTGACTATTCTAAACTTCCTCTATTTGAGACATGTATAACCTCAAGTTGTACCTCAACCCACTGTTTACCCTAATCGAAAAGTGAGGGGCATTATCAGCTTCCAACTTTCTCCAGATATCTAACACAAAGGAGTCATACTACTAAGCGGCGACAATCGCCTCGATCATTCTCAGGTAAATAGACAAATTTGCCAACACAACTCTAGCAGCTCCCTGAGACTGTCTCCAGGCTCTCCACTCTACTAGCCTTTCTAACAATTTCCATTCATGAATCATTAGACTAGCCATGACATGAGTGCACTTACTCAGAGCATCTGCAACCACATTTGCTTTCCCTAGGTGGTATGACAAGCTAAAGTCATAATCCATGATGTATTCCACCTAGCGCCTCTGTCTTAGGCTCAGATCCTTTTGAATGAAGATGTACTTCAGACTCTTATGATCTGCGTACACCTCAAACTATTTGCCATGCAGATAATACCTCCAAATCTTCAAGGCGAACATAACAACTTCCATTTCCAAATCATGGGTGGGATAGTTCTTCTCATGATCTTTCAACTAGCACGAGGCATACGCCATCACCCTACCATGCTGCATCAACACACACCCCAAGCCTATCCCATGAGCATCACTGTAAACCGCGAAACCGCCACTCCCAGAAGGCAAGGTCAAAACTGGGGTTGACACAAGATGAGTTTTCAACTCATTGAAGCTTTCCTCGCACTACTAATCCCAAGCAAAGTGCACTTCCTTTTGGGTCAGTCTAGTTAACGGTGTAGCAATATTAAAGAAATCTTGGATGAATCACCTATAATATCCTGTCAGGCTGAGGAAACTTCTAATCTCGGTTACTATCTTCGGTCTGGCCCAACTACTCACAGCCTCTACCTTGGCTGGATCTACTTTGATGCCTTCTCCTAAAATGATATGACCAAGGAAGGACACCTCCTCTAGTCAAAACTCGCACTTGGAGAACTTAGGATAAAGCTAATGCTATCTCAGTGTCTCCAGTACGATCCTCAAATGTCTTTGACGGGTTTGAACATTTGGAGAATGCATCAGGATGTCATCTAGAAAAGTGACCACAAATTGGTCCAAATAGGGCCTAAACACCATATTCATCAGGTCCATGAAGGCTACCGAAGCATTCGACAATCCGAATGGCATAACTAAAAACTCATAATGTCCATAACAGATGCGAAAGTTTGTCTTCTACACATCTGGCTCATTGATCCGCAATTGATGATATCTGGATCTCAGATCTATCTTGGAAAACACCGATGCTCCCTACACCTAATCGTACAAATCATCGATCTTGGGCAGTAGATACTTATTCTTAACAGTTATCTAGTTCAACATCCGGTAGTCTATGCAGAGTCGAAGTGAACTGCCCTTCTTCTTAAGGAACAGTATCGGTTCTCCCTAAGGTGAAACACTGGGATGAATAAATCCCTTATCCATCAGTTCCTGTAGTTGATTCCAGAGCTCCATCAATTCAGCAGGTGCCATCCTATATGGAGCCTTCGAAATAAGACTTGATGTAACACCCGTAAAATTCATTTTGCATTTATTTACATTTTATGAATTTTATTCCTGAACGGGTGTTACAGTCTTGAGACCTATTGTGTGGTTTTGTGCTGTTGGGCTTGGGCCTCGTGGGCCTGCTTCTCTTGCTTGTCCCTGTGCATAGTTTGGCACTATGCGTGTCGGGCCAGGGTGTGGGTCCGTGTGAGGCCCAGGTGTGGGGTCCCCATGGGGCCCGCATGTGTGGACTGGTGGTTGAGGCTTGCAGTTGGCCTCGTTGGTGGTGGCTGGCAGTTGGCTACTCGTGCGGTGTGTTGGTGGCTGAGATGTGCAGGTGGGCACGTTCTCAGCTACTACGGGCACAGGCTTTATAAGCCGCACCACACTTCTCCTCGCCACTCAACGTCGTTTCCTCCTTCCTTCTTCTTCCATTCCCCTCCTCCTCGACGGTGCACTTCTCCTCCTCATCCACCTTCTTTCTCTTCCTCCCCATTTCTCTTTCTCCTTCCCCTCTCCTCCTTTCCACTTGCCTCCCTTGCCTCCTCTGTTTTCCCCCTTCATCCTGTGTCGAGAGAGAGGAAGAGGTTGAGGGAGCGAAGCAGAGGGCTATGGTTGCTCGTGGTGGTGTGTGGAGCTTGCGTGGAGTGCTCCCATGGCCGTGGTTGCGTCGTGGTCGTCGGGGTTGGTTGGAGATCGCTGGAGGCGTTTCTCAGGTACGCATCTCCACCTCTTGTAATAGAGAACAAAAAATTGGTAGAAAATTCTAGGATTGCATGGAATCTACGTAAATTTACTTTCCTAGAATTTATTGTGTATTTATGGAGCATTTATTGGCATTTATGGCGAATGGTGCGTTTTGGGTCCTTTTGACCCCTCTGTCTTCCTGATTTTATATCTTAATGCATGGTGAATGGATTTTAGTTTGTTTGTTGGGTTTTGGAGTAGACTCGAGGGTATACACCATATGTTTTATGCAAGATTTTTGGTACTTGTTTAGGAGGTTCGATCGAAGGTCCCAGTTGGGGTGATTTCGGATTGTAGGGTTTTGGACCGTTTTCTGGTTTCACAAAATTCGGCATAACGAATCAGTGAATTTTGGTATACCGATTTCGTTTGGTATACCGTTTTTCTGTTAGTTTTGGTCCTCTGGTCGATTCGGCATGTCGAATCAGCAGATTTCGGCATACCGAACCTGATTTTCGGCATGCCGAATCTAAGCCCAAATGAGTTTATAGAAATGTGTTTTTCGATGGCTTTATGGAATGCCGTGTTTTGTCCCTATGAGAGGGGATTGTGGGCCGTCAATGGTGGTCCCCTAGGACACCTGACGCGTCGCTTAGCCGAGGTTTTGGAAGAATTTTCAAAAGATACGAAAATAGTTTGGAAAATGGATTTCAAGGAAATGGTTGACTTATTTTGAAAAGTGTTTTCCTAGTTTTCTGTGTACAGGCCGAGACAGTGTGGGACTGTGTCGACAGGACTAGGGAATGTGACGACATTCTCGGGTGGTCGAATGCGACTCGTTGGTTGAGGTCAGGGGCCGAGATACCTGAGGTTGAGGGGCGTCAGGTTCTGGAGGTATGAGACTCCTTGACTGTCATCTCAAGGCTAGGGTTGTGGTCCACGAGTTGAGGTGTCTTGTGACATGACATGGAGGTATGATACTCCTACTGTCGCTGTGAGCACTGAGGCTCGGTTGTTGTAGGGTGTGGAGGTATGACACTCCCTCCTGATCACCGTGTGTGGAGGATGCCGTGAGGAGGCGTACCCTGTGGTGGCCAGTGTGAGTGGGACACGTGCCCCATAGCTGGTAACGTCCTGGGAGACAGGACAACCTTCCCAGGGAGGGGTTGGCTCTATGAGGGTTCTCCAGGTTGGGAGAATCGCAGGACGATGATCGCTCCTACACAGGGTGACTTCACCGTGGCAGTGCAGAACGTTGTGGTCGCTCCTCAACGGATTGCATGTGGCTAGATGTTAGGTTGCCTGATGCTGGGCTTCCCGACTCACTATGTGTGGTTTTGGCCATTGAAGGCCTTTGCCTGTGGCTTTGGGCTAATAGAGCCTCAGTTGAGGTTTTGGTTGGTGTGGGCCTGGTTTATGAGGTTTTGAGAAATGGTTTGCGAAATGAATTCAAAAAGGAAAATTGATTATAGTTTTGTTTTCCGTGGTTTTTGTGAGGTGCGTACTGGGTGACTTTGGTCACTCATGCGTTTTCCTTGTGGTTTTGGTTTGCAGGTGCAGACATGCGATTGGTTTAGCGTAGTGCATATAGTCTGGAGTCTGCTAGCCGCAAACACAGGTTCTTGATAGTTAGATATTTTCTGTTGAGCTTTAGTTTTCCCATAATTTAATTTGTTTAAATTATTGTGGCAAATTTGGGACGTGACAGATCTGGTATTAGAACTCCAGGTTCACGAGGATGCACTACACCTAGGGTGTCCGATCTAGAGACTTCGTAGGTTTTGCATGCATGGTAGAGTCTGCACCTGATCTCTCGGCATGGTTTTCTGGTTGTTGCTTTGTCTGTGGTGCAGGTACTTTGCTTTCTCCAACAAGATACTTCCTCGTGGTCGTAAGGGCAAGGCCCCTATCGAGGAGACTGAGTCTCGAGAGGATGTAGGCAGATGGAAGGCAGTTTGCGAGGCACTGAAGAGCTTGGCACATGGGATTTCCCACGTGTTCAGCAAGAGTAGTGCTAGTGGACCGTCGGGTGACCCGTGGCTGAACCAGCTCGTGAAGCTTCATCCGCCGTCATTCAAGGGCAAGGTCAGTGCTGAGGAGAGCGAGGCCAGGCTGGAGAAGGTGGTGATGATGCTGGAGAGCTTGGCGTGCCCAAAGGAGCATTAGGTGTAGCTAGCGACCTACCTGCTAGATGGTGAGGCAGATTGGTGGTGGAAGTCTGTGAGGCGGTTGAAGTTCCTGAACTCAGTCACTATTAGCATCAAGTGGAAGCATTTCAAGGCGGCCTTCTATGACATGTATTTTCCTACTCATGTGAAGGAGCAGCTTCATTGAGATTTCCGGAGTCTGGAGCAAGGCACGATGTCAGTGCTGAGTATGAGACTGAGTTCGCCTAGCTGGAACGCTTTGCTCCTGCCTATGAGTCTGAGGAGGAGCAGGCACAGAGGTTTCTGGATGGCTTGAACCCTAGGCTACGTGTGAAGGTGATGGGCTGTAAGTGCCACACTATGGAGGACATGGTTGGGATGGCTTACTGCTTCGAGGCGGAGCATCAGAAGTTCCTGGAGAGTCGTCCCAAGGGGAAGGGTAAGTCTTCTTTTACCACCCAGTTCTCTTTCTCTGATCCTACAAGTGCCAGTAATTTGGGTAGCCCTGAGAAGAAGTAGAATGCGAGGTCCAATGTTTCCTCTAAGGGCCGACGGAGTTTTGCTGGAAGTAGCGGAGCTAGCTTTAATCAAATAGGGTCCAGTGCTCCCAGTGGGAACCAGTGCTTCAATTATGGTTAGGCGGGCCACATCGCTGCATATTGTCCTCATCCTCGGTGAACTCCTACTCCTATGGTGTGCTATAATTGTGGGAAGGCGGGACACGTTCAGAGATCTTGTCTGGAACTGCTTAAGAAGGCAGTAATTGGACCGCAGCAGCCAATTAACGGACGGGTGTTCACTATCGGAGCTCTAGGCGCTAGGTCTTCAGGAGATGTTGTGGAGGGTAAGGATGAATAGTTGGTTCTGTAACCCTCTAAGATATGTTGTAATCTCCTTATAATCTGGACATTTGCCTGATTGAATGGATGTGTGGTGTTGTTTTGTTTGGCCTTCAGGTTCTTTTATTGTGGTTGGCTAGATGGCCAAAGTGTTGTTTAACTCAAGGAGTTCTTTCTCCGTTATCTCTGAGTCTTTTGCGGCGGAGTTGGGAGAGAGACCAGTTCGACTAGCCTTTCATCTCAGCGTAGTGATGCTACTGGGGGAGCACAGCTTGGCATGGAGGTATCTGGGATCCGTCGACTTGACACTGAACTGTAGAGTGGTGGACGCCAGCTTGATCGTGATGGACATGTAGGAGTACGATTGATACTCCGCATGGATTGGTTGGCACAGCAGTCCGCTTTGATTGGCTGTGCTCGGAGGAGAGTTTATTTTGGGTCTCTTGAGGATGAGTCTTTCTTTGTGCAAGGTAGGTTTCAGGGTGAGCTTAGGCTTGTCATTTCAGTTGTGAAGGCTTAAAAGTCTTTAGTCAGGGGTTGCGTGGGGTATCTAGCTAGTATAGTTACCTCCACTTCTCTTGAGTTGGGTGTTCACAACATCTCTATGGTGTGTGAATATCTTGACATTTTCACTGACGATTTGCCTGGTATGCCACCTCACAGGAAAGTAGAGTTCTCGATCGATCTGATCCCTGGTTCTGGTACTGTGTCGAAGCCTCCTTATCGCATGGCGCCAGTGGGATTGCGAGAGCTCAAGACTCAGTTGAAGGAGTTGCTGGACAAGGAGATTATCAAGCTAAGTGTGTCTCCATAGGGAGCGCCTGTCTTGTTCGTTTGTAAGAAGGATTGTTCGCTTGGGCTGTGTATAGACTATCGGATGTTGAACTAGATCATGGTGAAGAACAAGTATCCCTTACCCTGCATTGATGGCCTGTTCGACTAGTTGCAGTCTGCATCGGTGTTCTTGAAGATTGATTTGAGGTCAGGGTATCACCAGTTGAGGATCCAAGACCTAGACATTCAGAAGACTGCTTTCCGGATGCGGTACGGGCATTACGAGCTCACGGTCATGCCTTTCAACTTGACCAATGCACCGGCTGCGTTGATGGATTTGATGAATAGGATTTTCAGCCCTTTTCTGGACCAGTTCATTGTGGTTTTTGTTGATGACGTGCTGGTCTACTCCGCGAATGTTGAGACTCATGCCTTGCACCTGAGGGCAGTTTTGGATACTCTAAGGCATCATCAGCTGTACGTCAAATACTCCAAGTGTGAGTTCTGGCTGAGCGAGGTCATGTTCCTTGGCCACTTGATTTCGGAGAAGGCATCAGAGTGGATCCTGCCAAAATGGAGGTGGTGAGTAGTTGCGAGCGACCCAGGACTGTGTCGGAGATCAGGAGTTTCTTGGGCCTAGCAAGCTACTATAGGAGGTTTATCAAGGATTTCTCCTCCATAGTCGTGCCTTTGACAGAGTTGACCAGGAAGGGTGTTCCTTTTCGCTAGGACCAGAATTGTGAGGCGGGTTTCCAAGAGTTGAAGTCTCGTATGATTTCTGCCCCTGTGTTGACTCTACCTTCTAGAAGTGGTGACTTCACTGTGTATAGTGATGCTAGCGGCGTTGGGTTAGGGTGTGTTCTGATGCAGCATGGCAATGTTATTACATATGCTTCGCGCCAGCTGAAGGATCATAAGAAGAACTACCAGTCCCACGATTTGGAGATGGCTGCCGTAGTGTTCACTCTCAATATCTTGGGACACTATCCTTATAAAGAGCAGTTTGAGGTCTTCATCGATCATCAGAGCCTGAAGTATATCTTCAAGTAGAGAGACCTCAACTTGAGGTAGCACCACTGGGTGGAGTATTTGAAGGACTATGATTTCAGCCTGTCCTACCATCCTAGCAAGCCAACGTGGTCCCCGATGCCTTGAGTCGACGTACGCATGTGATGGCGAGCCTGATGGTCAAGGAGTGGACCATGTTGGATGATCTAGTGACCTGCAGGCCGAAGCGGCTAGCTCGGGGAATGGTTGGTGCCTGGGTGGCCAACCTGTCTGTTCGCCCTAAGCTGTTAGAGTTTATTGTCGCCTGTCAGCAGTTGGATCTGTTTGTTCAGGCTATGTTTGAGAAGCTCAAGGCTAGTGGAGAGCCTCATTTCTCTGTTGGGGCATATGGAGAGCTGAGGTATGATATGCGTCTGTATGTGCCCCAGTATGTGGAGGCCAAGTAGAGGTTGTTAGATGAGGCACATCGATCCTGGTACACCTTACACCCTGGTAGTACGAAGATGTACCGAGACCTGAAGCGGAGCTTTTGGTGGCCTAGCATGAAGAGAGATGTTGCTGACCATGTGGTGAGGTGTACTACCTACCAGTTGGTCAAGGCAGAGCACCAAAGACCTGGAGGGACCTTGCAGCCGTTGGATATTCCTGTGTGGAAGTAGGAGCGCATCTCGATGGACTTCGTAACTAGTTTGCCGCGGACTCAGAGGAAGAACGACACCGTGTGGGTGATCGTGGACTGGCTGACCAAGTCTGCTCACTTCCTGGCCATTCGAGTGAAGCTTCCGATGCACCGCTTGATGGAGTTGTATGTCTCTGAGGTGGTGAGGCTGCATGGTGTTTCGGTGTCCATCGTGTCAGATAGAGACACGAGGTTCTGGAGAACTCTGCTAGAGGCCTTTGGCACTATGCTCAACTATAGCACGGCATTTCATGCTCAATCGGATGGTCAGACAGAGTGGACTATCCAGATGCTGGAAGATATGCTCAGAGCATGTGCCTTAGACTTTCAAGGAAGTTGGGAGGACCAATTGCTGCTGATTGAGTTTGCCTACAACAATAGTTATCACTCGAGCATCAGGATGGCATCATACGTAGCTTTGTACGGTAGGCCATGCAGATTGTCAGTTTGTTGGAGCGAGGTTGGTGAGCGTCAGTTGATTGGTCCTGAGCTTGTGCAGCTATATGCGGACAAGGTGGATTTGATTCGGAGCAGGTTGCTGGCTGCACAGAGTCGATAGAAGAGCTGTGCCGACTAGAGGCGGAGACAGCTGGAATTTCTGATGAGAGACTATGTGAACCTGAAGGTGTCGTCGATCAAGGGTGTCATGCGGTTCGGGAAGCGTGGCAAGTTGAGTCATCGCTATATTGGCCCGTACTAGATCACCTAGAGGATCAGTGAGGTTGCTCATCGGTTGGATCTACCACCAGTGATGTCATCCGTGCACGACGTGTTCCATGTCTCCATGTTGAGGAAGTGCTTGGCTGACGTTTCTCATGTGATCCCAGTTCAGCCAGAAGGGCTCCAGGAAGATCTGTCCTTTGTGGAGGATGCCATCGAGATTGTTGACCGCAAGGAGCAGGTGCTGCAGAACATGGTGATTCCACTGGTCTTGGTGCGATGGCGGCATCATGGAGCCGAGGAGGCCACGTAGGAACGTAAGGAAGCCATCCTAGCCCAGTACCTGTACCTTTTCACCTAGTGATTTTGAGGGTGAAATCTTCTTTTAAGGGGGTTAGGATGTAACACCTGTAAAATTCATTTTGTAATTATTTACATTTTATGAATTTTATTCCTAGACGGGTGTTACTGTTCTGAGGTCCGTTGTGTGGTTTTGTGTTGTTGGACTTGGGCCTTGTGGGCCGACTTCTCTTGCTTGTCCCTGTGCGTAGTTTGGCACCGTGCATTGTGGCACTATGCATGTGGGACCCAGGTGAGGGTCCGTGTGGGGCCCAAGTGTGGAGTCCCTGTGGGGCCCGCATGTGTAGACTGGTGGTTGAGGCTTGCAGTCAGCCTTGTTGGTGGTGGCTGGCAGTTGGCCGGTCGTGTGGTGTGCTGGTGGCTGAGAAGTGCAGGTGGGCACGTTCTCAGCTATTACGGGCACAGGCTTTATAAGCCACACCGCACATCTCTTTGCCACTCATTGTCGTTTCCTCCTTCCTTCTTCTTTCATTCCCCTCCTTCTCAACGACACACTTCTCCTCTTCCTCCACCTTCTTTCTCTTCCTCCCCACTTCTCTTTCTCCTTCCTTCTCCTTCCCCTCTCCTCCTTTCCACTTGCCTCCCTAGCCTCCTCTGTTTTCCCCTTTCATCCCGCACCGAGAGAGAGGAAGTGGTTGAGGGAGCGAAGCGAAGGACTGTGGTTGCTCGTGGTGGTGTGCAGAGCTTGCGTGGAGTGCTCTCGTGGTCGTGGTTGCGTCGTAGTCGCCGGAGTCGGTCAGAAATCACTAGAGGCGTTTCTCAAGTACCCATCTCCATCTCTTGTAATAGAGAGCATGAAATTGGTAGAAAATGCAAGGATTGCATGGAATCTAGGTGAATTTACTTTTATAGAATTTATTGTGATTTATTGTGTATTTATGGAGCATATATTGGCATTTATGGCGAATGGTTCGTTTTGGGTCCTTTTGACCCCTCTATCTTCCTGATTTTATATCTTAATGCATGGTGAATGGATTTTAGTTTTGTTTGTTGGGTTTTGGAGTAGACTCGAGGGTCTACACCATATCTTTTATGCAAGATTTTTGGTGCTTGTTTAGCTGGTCCGATCGAAGGTCCCAGTTGAGGCGATTTCGGACTATAGGGTTTTGGGCTGTTTTTTTTTTTCGCAAAATTCGACATACTGAATCAGTGAATTTCGGTATACCGTTTTTATGTCAGTTTTGGTCCTCCGGTCGATTCGACATGCCGAATCACCTCGATCGACCGAATCAGTAGATTTCGACATACCGAATCTGATTTTTGGCATGCCGAATCTAGGCCCAAATGAGTTTATAGAAATGTGTTTTTCGATGGCTTTCTGGATTGTCGTGTTTTGTCCCTATGAGAGGGGGATTATGGGCCGTCAATGGTGGTCCCCCTGAGACACCTGACGCATCCCTTTGCCAAGGTTTTGGTAGAATTTTCAAAAGATATGAACAAGGTTTGGAAAATGGATTTCAAGGAAATGGTTGGCCTATTTTAGAAAGTGTTTTCCTAGTTTTTTGTGTGCGGGTTGAGACTGTGTGGGGCCGTGTCGACGAGACCAGGGAATGTGACGACATTCTTGGGTGGTTGGGCCCGACTCCCTGGTTGAGGTCAGGGGTCCAGATACCTGAGGCTGAGGGGCATCAGGTTCTAGAGGTATGAGACTCCTTGATTGTTGTTTCAAGACTAGGGTTGTGGTCCGCGGGTTGAGGTTTCTTGTGGCATGACGGGGAGGTATGATACTACTACTGTCGCTGTAAGCACTAAGGCTTGGGTTTTGTCGGGTGTGGCAATATGACACTCCATCTTGAGCATCGTGTGTGGAGGATGCCATGAGGAGGAGTACCCTGTGTGGGCCAGTGCGGGTGGGACACGTGCCCTGTAGTTGGTAGTGTCCTGAGAGACAGGATAGCCTTCCCAGGGGAGGTTGGCTCTATGAGGGTTCTCCAGGTAGGAAGAATCGCTGGATGGTGATTGCTCCTTCACAAGGTGGCATCACCATGGTAGTGCAAAACGCTATGGTCACTCCTCAGTGGACTGCGTGTGACCAGAATTAGGTTGCCTGGTGCCTGGCCTCCCGACTCATTGTATGTGGTTTTGGCCATTGAGGACCTTTGCTTATGGCTTCGGGCTAGTAGAGCCTCAGTTGAGGTTTTGGCCGGTGTTGGCCTAGTTTATGTGGTTTTGAGAAATGGTTTGCGAAATGAATTCAAAAAGGAAAATTGATTATAGTTTTGTTTTCCGTGGTTTTTGTTGGGTGCGTACTGGGTGACTTTGGTCACTCGTGCGTTTTCATTGTGGTTTTGGTTTGCAGGTGCAGACATGCGATTGGTTTAGCATAGTGCATATAGTCTGGAGTCTGCTAGCCGCACACACAGGTTCCTGGTAGTTAGTTTTCTGTTGAACTTTAGTTTTCCCGTAATTTAATTTGTTTAAATTATTGTGAAAAATTTGGGGCGTGACACTTGATCCTGGCACCAGATCAATTGTATACTCCACTTCCCTATGCAGTAGCATACTAGGCAATTCTTCTAGAAATACATCAAGGTATTCCTACACCATTGGCAAATCCTAAATAGCAATCATAGGCGATGTAGAAACAGTCACACAGACCAAATAGCCCACACTGCCTCTTGCCAGATGATGGTAGGCCTTGATAGCAGATATCACCTTTTTTGAACTCCTCAGGTCTAGTGCCTTGCACCATACAGCAGCCTTGTTTTAGACACTCTACTAGAATTCTCCTCTTGGCACAATCAATCATGGCTAAATGTTGTGCCAGCCAATCCATCTCCAAGATGACATCATAATCTTACATGTTCATCAAGATCAAGTTGGCCTGAAAGTTCCTGTCTCCCAACTGGATATCGATTGGTCTCAGATACCTCCACGCTAGACTGTGTTCTCACAATGGAGTAACTACATCTAAGTGGAATGCCAATCTAGCTGGCCTGGTCTCAATCTCAGTAGCAAATGACTCGGAGACAAAAGAAAATGAACTTACAAAGTCAAATAGGACTTTGGCTATCTAGTCAGCCACAAGAAAAGATTTTAACATCAACATAGCATAACCATAATCATAATCATAATAAAAGATAGTGTCAATTACATATAAGATCCATTATTACAAGACAAGATTCAACTCATACGGCCATACTAATTCTCACCTTCCACAACATCTCCTGATGGACCAGTATCGGGGGCAGTAATGGAGAATACTCTCCCTTTGGTAGGCTGATGAGGCGCATCTCCCATTGGCTTCTGCTAACTAAGACAGTCCTTCTGATAGTGTCCAAACTTCTCACAATTGTAGCACACTACACTATTTAAGCTTCTCTGCATGTGCCAACACTGTGCTGCTATGTGCCCCTTCTTACCACAGATGTGGCATGGTCCTATCTTTAGGCCATTGCTGGATCCTGCATGGCTGAAACCAACACTTTATTTCCTACCGGATGTAGGCCGCTCCTTCCATTTCTTTCCAGAGTTACCAAAACTCCTAGAACTTGGCGCTCTAGTGATTGAAGGTCGGGAAATAGAAGGTCAAGAGACAGACTTCCTCCTTTTATCCTTCTTGGAACAACCTATGATCTTCCTTATACCAGCTTGCAAGCTCAATAGCATCCACCAAGGTCTGACATCTGAAGCCAATGACTCTGGATTTCAGCACAAGATTATGTCCTTCCATGAATTTCTTGGTTCTATTATTCTCAAAACCACTGCTTGAGAGAACTACTCCAACCGAAGGAAGGACGACTCATACTCAGCCACAGTTAAGCTTTCCTACTTCAAGTTCTAGAATTCTCTATTCAGCTTGTCCCTCCCATGCTTAGGGAAGAACTTCTCATAGAATACCTCTCAGAACTCCTCCCAAGAGATCATCAGTAGGTCCACATCAGCTTGTCCTTTCGCCTCATCCCTGCTGCTACTATCGAAGGACTAGGCGAAACCCCACATCATCTTGCCAAACTCTCATCGCATGCCCCTCTAAGCACTGCCCTCTCCCACCTCAAAGTCAGGCACTAGGGCCTTGCCACGACTACAACTTCAGCGAGACATCTTCCTATAGCACAACAAGAGAATACAACGACTAAAATCAGGTGCAAGACTCTCTACTCTGTAGATTTATGGAGCCACTAGATCAGACATCACCAAGTTGGTGCATTAGGTGTAACCATAGTTTTGATACCACTCTGTAATGCCCTAAACCTAGATACACTACCTAAATTACAGTATCATAAGCAACTACACTAATTACAACAATAATTAAATAATTGTAACTAACTAAGTGTCACGCTCCAAATTTTCTACATTAATTTAAACAAATTAAATCACGGGGAAATTAAAGCTAAACAGAAAATATCTAACTACTAGGAACCTATGTGTGTGGCTAGCAGACTTCGATCTATATGCACTACGCTAAACCAATCGCGTGTCTGGACCTGCAAACCAAAACGACATGGAAAACGCATGAGTGACCAAAGTCACCCAGTATGCACCCCACGAAAACTGCAGAAAATAAAACTATAATCAAATTTCCTTTTTAAATTCATTCCGCAAAACATTTTCTCAAAACCTCATAATCCAGGCCCACACCGGCCAAAACCTCAATCGGGGCTCTACTAGCCCAAAGCCACAAGCAAAGGCCCTCAATGGCCAAAACCACACACAGTGAGTCGGGAAGCCTTGTTCCAGGCAACCTAACTCTGGCCACACGCAATCCATCAAGGAGTGACCCCAGCGTTCTGCACTGCCACAATGTGCCACCCTGTGCAGGAGCCAACCACTATCCCGCGATTCCCCTCTCTTAGGAGAACCCTTAGAAGCCAACCCCTCCTTGGGAAGGATGTTTTATCTCTCAGGATGCTACCAGCTACGGGGCACGTGTCCCACCCGCACTGGCCACCACAAGGTTCGTTTCCTCACGGCGTCCTCCACACACGGTGCTCAGGAGGGAGTGTCAAACCTCCACACTTGACATCACCCAAGCGTCAGTGCTGACAGCGACAGCAGGAGTATCATGCCTCTCCGTCATGCCACAAGACAGCTCAACCCACGGACCACAACCCTAGCCTTGAGACGACAGTCAAGGAGTCTCATACCTCCAGAACCCGACGCCCCTCAGCCTCAGGTATCTCGGCCCCTGACCTCAACCAGGGAGTCGTGCTCGACCACTAGAGAATGTCGTCACATTCCCTAGTCTCGACGACACAATCCCACATTGTCTTGACCCACACACAGAAAACTAGGAAAACACTTTCCAAAACGGGCCAACTATTTCCTTGAAATCCATTTTCCAAACCATTTTCATATCTTTGAAAATTCTTCCAAAACCTTGGCAAAGCGACACGTCAGGTGTCCTAGGGGACCACCACTAACGGCCCACAATCCCATCTCATAAGGACAAAACACGGCAATCCAAAAAACCATCTAAAAACACATTTTATAAACACATTTGGGCCTAGTCTGCTGATTCGGTCGACTAGGATGATTCGACATGTTGAATCGACCAAAGGACCAAACTGATAGAAAAACGGTATACTGGACGAAATCGGTATACCGAAATTCACTAATTCGGTATGCCATTTTCAATTTGGTATGCCAAATTCTGCGAAACAAGAAAACGACCCAAACCTTATCGTCCGAAATCACCCTAAATGGGACCTCTGATCGGACCCTTTAAACAAGCACCAAAAATCTTGCATAAAACATATGGTGTAGACACTCGAGTCTACTCCAATATCCAACAAACAAAACTAAAATCCATTCACCATGCATCAAGATATAAAATCGGAAAGCCAGAAGGGTTGAAAGGATCCAAAACACACCAAATGCCAATAAATGCTCCATAAATACACAATAAATCACAATATATTCTAGGAATGGAAATTTACATAGATTTCATGAAATCCTAGCATTTTATACCAATTTCATGCTCTTTATTACAAGAAGTAGAGATACGTACCTGAGAAACGCCTCCAGCGATCTCCGACGCAACCACGGCCACAGGGCACACCACGCGAGCTCCGCGCACCACCCCGAGCAACCACAACCCTTCGCTTCACTCCCTCAACATCTTCCTCTTTCTCGACGCGGGATGCAGGGGGAAAACAAAGGAGGCAGGGAAGACGAGTGGAAAGGAGGAGAGGGGAAGGAGAAGGAGAAGTGGGGAGGAAGTGAAAGAAGGTGGGGGTGGAGGAGAAGTGCGCCACTGAGGGGGAGGGGAAAGGTGGAGGAAGGAAGGAGGAGACGATTATGGGTGGCGAGGAGTGCGGTGCAGCTTATAAAGCCTGTGCCCGTAGTAGCTGAGAACGTGCCTACCTGCACACCTCAACCACCAGTACACCGCACAAGCAGCCAACCGCTAGCCACCACCAACGAGGCCAACTGCAAGCCTCAACCACCAGCCCACACATGCGGGTCCCACGGGGACCCCACACTTGGGCCCCACATGGACCCAACTTGGGCCCCACACGCACTATGCCACAATGCACAGTGTCAACCACGCACAGAGACACACAAAAGAAGCCAGCCCACGAGGCCCAAGCCCAAAAGCACAGAGACACGCAAAAGAAGCTAGTCCACGAGTGGGCCTTGAAACAGTAACACCCATCCAGGAATAAAATTCATAAAATGTAAATAATTACAAAATGAATTTTACGGGTGTTACACTAAGGCTCACCTCTTGGAACAACGTGCGGCTAGTGGCTCCTACTCAGGCACGGGATTAGGCTGCACCACCAATAGCACCTGAAAACTAAACAAAGCATGCATGAGTGACATCTAAGTCAGTCAGTACACGCCTTACATAGAAAACCATGACAAACGACAAAAAACACAAGCTTAACAACTACAAAATGTGCTTTCAAAATCATTTTCAAAACATCATTCTTCTACCGTTTAAGACATTTGGAAATCTCAATCCAAGATATGCTTTTTTCAAATATTCATCTTTTGTAACACCTGGGTCTGATTATCCATTTTAAATATTAACCATGTAATAACTGCAATATTGTATAAATGACTTATTAATGGGCAATCTATTGTTTCTTGGATGTGTGATAGTTTGGTTGGCTTTTTGTACACCAGTTTGTTATTTGGGACCAATGTGGAATCCGATTTGAGGATGCACAGTCACCTCGATTTGCATGCCCGTTCTTTTCTCTTTTCTTTCTTCCTTTTTCTCCTTCTCTCAGTCATGAGCTCTCTCCATCCCCGTCCTCTTCTTCTTTCTCCATCGAGCCCATGCCACCAGCGACATCGACCTGTGCCTCCTCGTCTCTTCCGATGTGATGGGCAACCAATGCAATGCCGGAGGAGGAGGAGATAAAGAGGGGCGGAGGCGAGCGGAAGAGAAGGGAAGGCAGCCAAGAGAGAAAAGGAAGAGGGAGAACGGTGCACGCGACAGAGGAGTGTTGAGTCGTGTGGTCCATCAGTGAGGAGGAGCTTCGTCGGGGCAGGGGAGATTCGTCAGAGCGTAAGGGAGGTTGTCGGAGTGCCATCTAAGGTACGCGACCCTCTTTCTTTTTCTTGTTTTCATGCTTTCAGTTGATTATGTTAAACCCATTAAAATAGAGTTAAATGCATGTAAAATCGTAGAAAAATGGTGGAATTGATGGAAATGTGTTGAATAGCATGAAAATGTAGATATCATGGTGTTAGGATGGAAATTTGTAGGTTGTACAAGATTTGGGAATGAAAGCCACAGTATGTTACAACGAGCTTCATCCCTTTATGATTTTCGTATGGATTGCATAGTTAATGGATTGATGAATGGCTTGAAGGGTTTTGAAGTAAACTCAAGGGTCTACATCCCATGATTTATTGGTATTTTGTGGTGCTTGTTTGAGGAGTCCGACAGAGGCTCCCACTTCTGATGATTTCATCGACCAAAACAGGGAGGTGCCCTGGTCACAGGTAATTCGACATGTCGAACTGGGTTCGGCATACCAAATTCCTATCAGATGAAGCCAGGATACCTGGTTTTGGTAGGTCGAAATCACTTGATCGACCGAAACAGGGAGTTTTGATTTACTAAAAATGTTTGGTGTACCGAACCAGGGATTTTCGGTAACCAAACTTTATTTTTGGTTTGTCGACTTTGCCCTAGCCCTGATATATGTATATATGAATGTGAATATAAAATGGACAATGAGCTTGTGTTATTGGTGTTTTCCCCATGTAAATAACATGGAGGAATATGAAACTCAAATAGGTAAATCTAGGGAATGATTTTGGGTTTGAGACCCTAAAGATGAACAAAAGTAATTTAATGTGTGGTTTTGGGCATGAGTCCCAATATATGATTTTAAAACATGGTTTTAAATGAATTGAGTTGGGACCTTAGTAGAGGGTCAAGTGTTGCTTGGAATAAGTTCCTACAACAAAAAGAATGAAATGGAAATGGTTTTGAAAAGAGAAACTTAAAGAGTTTTGAATATATAACACTGATAATGTGTTAAGGAACCACGAGGGTTGGTGTCAACAATGTGGTAGGAGTATGAGACTCCAATGAAGCCAATTGTCAGATACGACTGTGGTTGCAGAGCTTGAGACGATGTAAGTTAAGCCTGGGTTATTGAACTTAGTTGTTTGGGTCACCGAGCTTGTGACAGTGTAGGCTGGGCCTAGGTGTATGAGACCTATGTGTTTGGGTCGTCGATAGTGTAGGTTGAGCCTAGGTTATTGAACCTAGTTGTTTGGGTCACCGATGGGACGTCAGACAAAGAAGTATCCCTGTGCTTATGAAATGGAATTAAGGTCCAATTTTACTTCAACAGTACAGAGAGGTAGGGGAAATGATGTCCTCGCTTATTGCTTGTGTTCCTGGTTATTTCTGATCAAGGTAATATCAATAAAGAAAAGTTGAAATGAATAAGAAAAGTGGGTGTGGTTTTGTGAAAAAATTGAAATGAAATGTGGATTGGCTAGGATTGGACTTATGAATGGTCCTAAAATCCTAGAATAAAATAATAATTGTGTTTTAACTAGTTCCCAACTAGTATTTATGATTTTTGGTTTTGAGCCTGAGAGGCATTGCGTTTTAAGCTGGATCTGGTCAAAATTGCAGTTTCTCAAGATATGAGTTTTGAAAGTGGTTTTGGTCTTAGGAAGAAATCCCAAACAATAAAAAAAAGAGAAAGATGAGATTTGAGAAAGAACATCGTTTTAGAAATGATTTCCAGATTTTTTAAAAGAAATAGGAAATGTGAGTTTTGAAAAGAGTAGAGTCCTAGGAATAGATTTCCAAGTGATTTCAAAGGAAAAAGGAAATGATGTTTTAAAATGGATTTTCATAAGGAAAACTAGGTTTTATAAACTAAAAGCTGTGTTTTTAGTAATTTTGCCGAATTTTGTTGTTTTGTGTTTGGGACGCGTACTAGATGACTTAGACGTCACTCACGCGTGTTTTGCTTGGTTTTCAAGTGTAGGTTGTGTGCAGTCGAGTTCCGGTGCCGAAGTCAGAGCTTCTTGCAGCATATTGTTTCTTGGAGGTGAGCCTTAGTTACAGTTATTTAATTTTACTGTAATTAGTGTAATTTCGCTTATGATACTATGATCTTGGTAATGTGTCCAAGATCGAGGTGTTACATCTTTCCTTTCAAAACTTTTAGAAATCTATTTCCAAAAGCCATGCTGTTTCCCAAAATTCATATTTCCTTCTTTTTATGCATTTTTAAAACCTTTCTTGTATCCTGAGAAATCCACATTCTCGACTAGGTCAAGCTTAAAACACAAGACCTCATAGGGCTCAAAACCAAAACCACAAACATTAGTTAGAAAGTGGTTAAAACACAATTCTCATTTATTACTAGGATTTTAAGACCAAACACAAGTCCAATCCTAGCCAAAACTACACCTTTAATTTCCACTTTTCTTATTGATGTTACCTTGATCAGGAGTAACCAGGGACACAAGTAGTAGGTGAGGACACCATTTCTCCTACCTCCCTATATTGTCGCGGTGAAGTTTCCCGTGCAGGAGGACACCGCATTGGCTAACTAGCCTCAATTTCAATTCATATGCATGGAGATACGTCTTTTTCTAACATCTCATCAGTGACCCGAACACCTGGGTTCACATACCCAGGCTCAGCTTACACTATCTCAACTCGATGACTACCACTACAAGAAAACCCACATTTACTGACATTTAATGTGAAATGGTTGTTGGTATAGATAATCATTAGTGACGGTGAAAATCAATCGTTTCTATAAGTTAGATATTGTGATAATCAATTTTAAACTATCAATATAAATTAAAATTATTGACGGTAATACCATTGACTGTCACAAAAAATTACTTATAGCGACAATACTTTTTTATATTGTCGGTAAATGTAATATATAGTGACATCTATTTAAGAATGTATGTAATTATTTGAAGTGACTTATTGTAGACACCCCAATTTTGCAGGTTGAAAGTGTGGTGGTTGGGCTTTCAATCACCAATGAGCTCTAACCTTAATTGAATCCATTCAAAGCCCACAAAACCCAATTTAGCCCACTTGGGCCCACAAGACATATTTAGGCCCATCACAACCCATTCTAAGCCCATGTGAGCCCATTTAATTCATTTGGACCCATGAGAGCCTACTTTAGGCCCACAAAGCCCACATAGGCCCATTAGGCCCCTTGAGCCCATGAAATCCCATTTAGTCTACCAAGGCCCATTTAATTCACCAAGGCCCGCTTAAGCCCACCAAAGCCCATTTAATCCCATGAAGCCCATTAGGCCCATGAAAGCCCATGTAGGCCCACTTTCTCAACATAGGTTTGTTAGTGAGTTTGTTAGCGATTAGTTAGGTTGTTAAGAAGTTTGTTTAGTTGGTTTTGGGTTTGTTAGAATAGTTTGTTATGAGTTTGTTGGGTTGTTAGTGGATTTCCTAGCTATAAATAGGACTGGGTGGTCTGAGAGAGAAGGAGGATGCAAGAGAGGGTTCTTGGGAGAGAGTGGAGCTCGCAGTGGAGGAGGAGAGGCGATATTCGGCGATCTCCGGCGAGTAACAAGGTGAAAAACCACTGCCAGGCCAGGTACACCTCTTTCTGACTTCAATTACGGTTAAATAGTTGCTCCTAGGCCTTCCCCCTTCTTCCTGGATCAATTCCAGTGGTTCCAGAGGCTTCCTCTGGCTCGTTTGGTGCCGCCAGGTTCCATCGGAGTCGATTTCCGGCGACCTAGGTGGGGGCACTGGTTCGGGGCTCCTCCTTGGTCCCAGAGCTTTGGTTTCCTTCTCCCCTAGCCTCCTCTTGCTTTTTCCCCTCTGTTTACCTTGCTTCGACTGTTGAGGAGAGCACTGGAAGGAATTCGCCGGAATCAAGCCCCGTCACTCGTCGCCGGGGAAGACGATTGGTAGTGGAGCCCGATCAGACGCTTCCAGCCTTGCCGTGCCTCCTTGAGCACCAAGATATGATCCTCCAGCCTTCCCCAAGCTTTCAGAGCCCCTGGAGACCTGCTTCAAGCCACGGGAGGCTACTGTTGCCGGAGGTCCCCCAATTGTCGTCGCCGGAGAGGATACGCCTCTGTTTTGATCGACTCGCCACTCCGAGCCTCCCTGCGACGATCCAACTCCGCAGGAGCCTTCCTCTTGCCTTGCTCGATCCTCCAATGCCGTCAAGAATCGCCTTCGACCTCTATGTAGCCCCCGCAGCAAGGCCCGCTAGAGCGCTCTGGCGTCGACGGTCGGCAGTGTCCTGGATGCGCGCACAGACTTGTTCCAAGCCCGAGGATGGTGGGAAAACGTCTGCAGCACCTCCTCAGCCTTTCAGATGCCTCCGCAATCGTTGGAACGCTACGCCGCTGCCCTCCAGAGGCCTTTTCTTCCTCGGCGCTGTCGCTGGAGTACCTTGATGGCGAGGTAGGTGGGAGGCCCGCTCCCACTGTTAGCTCTTCGATCCGCTCCGATGGATCATCTCCCTTCACTGTCTTCTTGCCTCCTGTGAAGTCTGATATAAGATCAGACCACGGGAAGGCCTTGTTAGCCCCCTCTGGCGGTCGTCGTTGGCGATCGTCGTTTCTTTTTTTCATTTAAAAAACAATTTAAAACATTTTATTTGAATAAAATACAGAAACATTGTTTTTTCTTTCAATCAGATCCTTTTGTCATTACGAATAGGTCCTTTTGTTACATGTAGGTCCTCTCATTTTTCATAAATCATTCGAATAAAGTTTTAACTGAAAATATTACATGTTTTACCCTGAACATTTAAAATATTGTTTTCTGAATTTAAAACTTTAATAAAAGCCCTCCAGAGTTTTTTAAATGTATTTTTGTTTCAGGAAAATTGCATAAAACACCCTAGGTTCCCTTGGAATCTTTCTGAAAGTTCATTTTGCTGGGCAATTTGCAGTTTAGCCCTATACTTCAATGATTTTACTTTGAATGCCTGTTTTCTAGGGTAAAATGACTGTTTTGCCCTTGAACTTTTCTGAATTATTTTTCTTGCTTATTTTACCCTGAATTTCCACTGAATTGTTTTAAATGCATGTTTTAGTAGTAAAATTGCATTTTGACCCCTAGGAAACTTCATTTTGACTAGGATTGCACATGTTTGCACATTTGACCCCAGATTTCTTCATAATTGCATAGAATCTGTTTTCATATGTATTTTTGATGATTTGGGCTTCTAAACTTCAGTTTTCCTTGGAATTTGGGTTTTTTGCACAAAACCCCCTGGATTTCTCATATTTGCACTTACACTTGAATTTTGCATATCTTTTCACATCTTTCCGCACAAGTTTTCTTGCCTTTTCTGCTTGGCTTTGCACACGCTTTTCCTAGCTCGTTTCTAGCTTTGTTTTTTTACCGTTTTCCGGATTTTTCTCCGATTTTTGCCTTTAGATTTGTTTTGGTTTTCCATCGCCCGAGGGCGTACATTAAAAGGCTTGTTAAAGCCGACATTGTCCCGGAATGAGGATTATTTTCCACTTTTTGATTTTCTTGGATTTATCCCAATTTTTGCTATTTTGCGCGAGGCTTTTCGAGAATTTCTCGATTTTTACGATTTTCCTCATCGCCCAAGGACGTACAGTAAAGCGGCATTCTTAATGCCTACATTTGACCCTTGGATTAACTTTTTCCCTTTATTTCACTTCTTTACTTTGATTTGGCATGTTTTCAATCATCTTCATGCATATAGAATAAGCAAGCATACATTCATTAGACCATTGACAGTAGGAAACCTAGAAAGACCGAGTTTTCTTGGGCGCATGGGGGTGCCTAACCCCTTATCCATGCGTAATCAGAATCCTTACCCTTTCTCTGGCCCGCATTCATTTGTGCATTGTCCATTAGGCACGGAGCACACACATACATTCTGCATCATATTTGCTTCCCAGTTATTCTAGTGTTTTTGGTTTTCCTCGTCTTTCCATTAAAAGACTAGGTGGTGACTCATTTCCTTATCCTTTTTATCTTCCCTTGGTGTTTCCGGGTCTAGTCTCTTCCTTTGGATTCACGATCTTCCCCGTGACCGTATCGGGTCTCCTCGTGTGTTTCCACGCACACTGTAGTAGGAGAGTCGTGCAAAGGTTCCACCAGCATGGTCACACTTATATATTACAATAAATGTATTTTCTTTAAAATCTATTTTATTCAATTTTTATTCACACATTAAATTTTTTTATTATATCAATACATCTAATTAAATTATTTTACATTTTATTTTTAAAATCATATAAATTCTGATCTTATGTATATTCTTGAGCATTGTACTTGTCTATACCCTCCTAAAACTCAAAAAACCCACCCTCTCCCCTTTTTCCTCATATGAAATCCCAACCTCTTCGGCTCTTCTTCTCAAATCTTCCACAAAAATTACCTTCCCACCAATGATAGAGCCATGTTAATAAAATCCTTTATAAAGATATTAAGGATTTAGGACGCTACGACTCAAGCTATCCATCCTCAATCCCACTACAAGACACTTGATTATAGGTAACAAAAATTTGGCAATGGAATATATTTATTATAAATTTTATAATTTCCAACAAAAATTTCGTTACGTTTTGTTGTTTAGCAACTCCTCTAAAACTAATACATGAGAATATATATATTGTCAAATGTTATTTGCAATGGAATTATTGATGTTTAGGAATTTCCTTCATTTTTTTAATGGAAAAATAATTTGACAATTACAAATTTTATCTTTAAATTTACATAATTTTGTTACAAAAATATATTAATATCACGTCATTATTGTAAAATATATCTTAGCATCACATCATTATATACTAGAAATACACTCGTTGCATCCATCACCACCTCCAATTCCCCAAACCCTTGATCTTCCCGAATTGCTCCTCCCTCACCTTCCCCTATCGCAAGTCCATGCCGCACTTTCCAACTCCATTGAAGTGCCAAGATATCGCATCCCCTTCACCTCGTCTGCTCTTCCTCCAGTTCCCAATCTATCCAGGTCTAGTCACGCCTCTTGTTTCCTTCTCCAAGCTACTATATTGTTGTTGTTGGTGATGAATTTTGTTGTTGTGTGTTTTTTGTAGGATTCGGAGGTCAAGGAGAGTTGCTTTTTGATTGTGGGAGATCTACTGGACTACCTCAATGAGTCTTGGACATGGTTCCACGCTACAGGTACTACTACTACTACCACTATTACAATACCTAGCCCTTTGTTTCTATTTGCTTTAGGTTTACTACTGTTCGATTGTGTCAATCTTCTTCTATTGTTTGGGATTCTGAGTTGAGGTGAAGCGCCAGCTTATGGCATCTAGATTCCATTTGCTGAATGAGGATGATGAATGGGACTTGAAGCCCAGAGGGAGATACGTATTTACTTGGAACATGCCTTTGCTGGTGGCTTTCGCCGTTGGAGAAAAGTAAGCATTTTTCGCTTCTACTTCTATTGATGATATGGCTTGCTTCCAAACTTTTTCAAATAGCTACTTTGTTGTGGTTAGATTTTGTTCCCAAAACTTATATTGTGTAGATGACCATCTGTAACATCTGGGCCTGATTATCCATTTTTATTTATAAACCATGTAATTTATTGTGATATTGCTTAAATGGTTTATTAATGGATAATCTGTTGATTTGGATGTGTGAGCTTGTGGTCGGCTTTCAGTGCACCTTTTTGTGATTTGGGACCAATGTGGAGTCCAGTTTGAGGATGCACAATCACCTTGGGTTGCATGCCTGCCTTTTCTTTCCTTCTTTTTCTCCTTTCTTCTTCCTTCCCTCCCACGAGCCAGCACCATTCCGTCTTCTTCCACTTCTTCCACACCCGTGCCACCACCAGTCGGCGGCTCGTGCCTCGCCGTCATCTCTAACGCAACGGGTGGCTAGCGTGATGTGGGAGGAGGAGGGGATAAGAGAGGCAGAGGCGAGTGGAAGAGGGCGAGCCGCGATGCAAGGAGGAAGAGGGAGAGGAAGAACGTCGTGCGCGCAACCGAGGACGGGGGAGGTGGCCACTCGTGTGGTCTGCCGACTGGAGAGGCTTCATTGGGGCACGAGAGGCTTGCCAGAGTGTGGTATGGGTCGCTAGAGGGCTGAGCCAAGTACACGTTTTCCCCCTTCCGTTTCCTTTCCTCGGTTGAGACATGCTTAGGTTAAGGGATAAAATCAAGAATAATGTGGTAGAAATCATGCAAAAGTATGGAGAATGTTGTGAAAGGAATGAATCATGTGTTTGTGGAGATATCATGCTGATTTGTGGTTGCTTCGTGGGATTTTTGCTAGTGTTGTGAAGCATGCTATAGTGATTTCCGTATGAGCTTTATGCCTTTGTGAATTTCTATAGAGTAGCATGCTTAATGGTTTCATGTTTGGATTGAGGGGTTTTGAAGTAGACTCAAGGGTCTACACCTTGTGATTTTATGGAAATTTTTGATGTATTGTTGGGGGGTTCGATCGGGACTCCAACTTTAGGTGAATTTTGCCACTTGGAACAGGGGTGTGCCCTGTTTGCGAAGAATTCGGTATGCTGAATTCATTTGGTATGGTAGATTAGCCAGAATCCCAGGTTTTGGTAGACTGAAATCCTCCGATCAACCGAAACAATGGATTTTGGTATACCGAAAATGTTAGGTATACCGAAACAGGAAATTTTGGTATCCCGAACTGGAGATTATGTCTGTTGTTTTTGCCTTGAACTTGGTATGTTTAAATATGGATTTAAATGAATGGAAAATGGTTTTAATGGTATGTTGAGTTTATGTGAATGATGTTTTCTCCATGTAATGACATGAAGGGATGTGGAACCCAAACAAATGGATTTGGGTGTGGTTTTGGGTTTAGACCCTATAAATGAATGAAAAGGATGGTTTTATGTGGTTTTGGGCATGAGACCCGATTTATGATTTTAAGCATGGTTTTCATGATTTGAGTTGGGACCCCAATGGAGGGTCGAGTGTTGCAAGGACATAAGGTCCTACAACGAAAAGAATGAAATGAAAAATGGTTTTGTCAAATGTTTTGAAAAGAGAAATTACATATGATTTTAAAGAGATTTATGGAATTTCTAGGAACCACAATTAGACCAGGCTTATCGACGGGAATAGTGAGACCTCTAGAGATGTCGGGGACGTGCCCTTAGTTGTAGTTGCCGAGTTGGCGGTCCAGGGTAGACGCCTCGAGGCTGTGGTGGTACTGTAGGACCCGGGGTATAGTAGACCCGAACTACCCTCATTGCCAGTGCTGGTCGGGTCTAGGGTTAGAGTCCCCAGGTGCTCGGACACCAGGGCGTCTTGAGGATGCACTCCGTGCTTGTACCAGTGAGGGTACGTTTGAGGCTACTGTCACGGCGATTGAACTCCAGCGCAGGGTGGTTCACCACAGCACTGTAGTGTGGGTGTGGTGACATGGAATTGTCACCAGCTGCTTGTGGCCAGGTCGATCGCCTATGGCCAGGGTGATGCGACCAGTTTTGAAATGGGAACTGTGGATTTGTGTTGGACTAGTTCCTAGCCCTGATTTGTGATGCATTGTGTTAATGGATTAAATGATACTTTGGGCTAGGAAACTAGATGAAATGGCTTGCTTTTCCTGTGTTGTGCATAAAGATTTGTTAATGATCATAAAGTTTTGAAAGGAAAAGAAAATGTATTTTGGTTAGGATTGGACTTATGAAATAGTCCTAAAATCCTGAAATGAAATGATGATGACGTTTTGACCAGTTGTCAGCCAGTGTTTATGATTTAGTTTTGAGCCCAAGAGACATTGTGTTTTAGGCTGGACCTAGTCGGAAATGTGAGTTTGAAGGTGTGGTTTTGGGAAGAGATCCCAAGTATTGAAAAAGGAAATGTTTTGGAAAATGAATTCCAAGGGTTTTATAACGGAAATGCAAGGTATGTTTTGAAAAGAGAATGTGGTTTTGGAATGAGTTTCCAAATGTTTTGAGAAAAGAAAAAGATATGGCTTTTGAAAAGAGCATGATTTTGGGAATGAATTCCCAAGTGCTTTTCAATAAAAGAAAAGATGATTTTCAAAAAGAAAAATCAAGTTTTCAACAATCAAAGAAATGACTTTTATAGTTTTTGCCGAGATTTTGTAGTTTGTGTGTTTGGGACACATACTGGGTGACTTAAATGTCACTCACATGTGTTAGTTTGGTTTTCAGGAGTAGACCGCGTGCAGCCGAGTTCCGGTGCAGGAGTTGGAGCTTCTAGCCATACATTGTGATCCTGAAGGTGAGCATTAGTTACAGTTATTTAATTTTTCTGTAATTAGTGTAATTATGCTTGTGATATTGTGATTTGGTAGCGTGCCCGGGATAGGAGCGTTACACCATCTCTGCTAGCCTCCTAGTTCTTCTATTTAATTTATATAACTTATATTGGATAGTTTACCATCTGTTAGCTAATAAGACATCACGGTATTATCAAAATCAATGTGGAAAGCATAGTCTAACAAATTAGACAAGGAGCTCAATTATAGACAACTGATATAAGATTTTCTCTCTTAGTTTGATTGTGGTTTCTTAATGTAGTCATGGTTTAAAATGTGTGCTTGTTTGCTGCTTATTGTCCCATCACTTTATGATGCTCAAATACTTCTCATTGTGTAATGATAAAAATACTTTATTCTGTTTTGAAGATATGAGGTTGGGAGGGTTTAATGTTATTGCAGCTCACACAGAAAGCTCATGTCTGAAACTAAAGCCTGTGTCTGCAACATCAAAATCTAGATATCTTATGGTGAATGTACAAACTTATGGAGGGGGCTTGTGGCACACATGGTTTGATCGAGATTTAGGTGTGGCCGGGTGGGTCATTTTAAGAACTACTGATGATGGTTCCTTTTTGCATAAACTTGTTAAGGTGAAGAGTCCTTTGTTAAGAGTACCAACACTAGCCATCCATCTTGACAGGTTACTGCTTATTAATTATTACTAAACATTTTGTTGTATAAATCATTAATGTCATTCTTTTGCATATTGTTCATTACTATTCTTTAGGCTTTTGGTCAAAGTCTCTATTGATGATTATGGTTGTTTAGAGAATTGATCTTGTTGGCTTCCATGTAGCTTGAAGCATTATAGTTTTTGTTTCATCGTAGGTTTTCATCACTAATTGGTTTATGCCTTTCTTACTGAAATAAGAAATCAAAGTTGATTTCCTTGTGCTTGTTACTCAAAAGAGTTTTTACTTTACCTATGCTGAACTCAATAGTACTTAGAGTTTTGTTTCCAACTTTTTGGTCAATCTTGATTCTGTTGGTAAACTATTGTTTAAAATGCATGCCAAACTTAGGAACCTTCCCTTTCCTTTGAGCTTCACTTAGTAGGTATCCATTGACTAACAATTACATAAATTTATGTTGTAGATTAGTGAACACATATGGGTTTAAGCCAAACCTAGAGGCTCATCTTGTTCCACTTCTTGCAACAAGATTTGAAGAGACATGCAAAATCAAAGGAAAAAAATATCCCAACTTCAAAAAATGCACATCATTCACGACTTTTATAGGTGCTCACTTGGTATCACTATAAATTACTACCTCAGTTAAATCTTTATAGTAGAGGAATATGCTGATGAGCTATTAATCTTTGCTATATAATGGACTACATTTCACATAAGATGAATCCTTTACATTAAAATTTTCTCATTTATATGTTTTCCAGGTATTGTCAGAAGAGTTAGGCAGTAACAGTAATGAAATTGAGAGTGTTGAGTTGAAACTCTGTGATACCCAGCCTAGCTGCCTAACAAGTGCAAATAAATAATTTATCTTCTCTGGGAGACTTGACAACCTTGCTTCAAGTTATTGTGCTATAAGAGCTCTTGTTGATTCATGCAAATCACCTAGGGATCTAGCTGATGAACACTCAGTTAGAATGGTTGCTTTATTTGACAATGACCAGGTAATTGTTAAATAAATGCAGGATGTCTATAATCAACACAAATAGCCATCATCAAACTACTAGAGTGCATCACTTCAATGGAAGTAAGCATTTTTATTGCCCTTGAGCTATAATTGATGTTCTCCATGATCTTGTTGTAAGCTCAATCAACCATTAGCTGAAATATTAATGCACTCACAAGTTTTTCAATCTATTTGTTTCAAATATTTGCTACTTTTTGACTAGATTGTAAACATTGGTTACACTTCCTAAGAAAAAGTTTAAGAGAATCATAGCTTTAATTCAAATTTAGTCTCTGTTGCTTAGATTTCATTTTAAAGTTTTTTGGCAGAGAAGTTATTGGCATCAATAAAACTTGCATTATAATCTGTTGATGCTTTTCCATCTTCATGGTTCATAGATAATGTCGATCTAGGAGCTGCGTGTGGGAAATATTTTTGTGTGTGCTGCCAGAGCATCATTCACCTAGGTTTCTTTTCCCTACACCTTTTATTGCAACTGTTATTCCATGGTAAATGTGATAATCATAATTGTCATTTCTTCCAAGTGACTCTGACATAATCAAACCTCTACCAAGAGAGTAGTAAAGCCTCCAATCCTAGGATTGTTTGGATTATAGTTGGATTATCCTTTTTGATATAAGAATTGTATTTTCTGCTTGGTTGTTATTCTCTTTCATATCCTAAGTGATGTCTCCATAACATGCTAGTTTTTGTTCTCATCTTTTTCACATATCTCACTGTAACATCAGGGCTTCATTATCCATTTCTATTTAATAAACCATGTATTATTTGTAATATTGTGTTTAATGATTTATTAATGGATAATCTGTTGTTTCTTGGTTGTGTGTGGTTTTTTGTGCATCTGGTTGCAATCTGGGACCAATTTGGAGTCCGGTTGGAAGATGCACAGCTGTCTCGGTTTACGTGCCATTTCTTTCTCTTTTCTTTTCTTTCCTTTTCTTTTCCTTCACGCAAGCCCCATCTTCCGCCACCTTCCCCTGTCCTCTTCTTCTTCTTCCTCTTCTCTCCCGTGACGCAGCGGACGGCAGCCCGTGCCTCCCCATCTCGTCCG
>JAMKQA010011201.1:0-11351 GCA_024699735.1 Posidonia australis
AATATTGAGACGGACTACCACAAAAGTGTTGGAAGACAAGGATGTAGGGGTTCTGACCAACTATCAAGCCAAAAGGGTTTACCAAGGGGACCTTATTCACCAGTACTAGTGCACCTTGGATCATCACCACTACGTGGGATATCAATATAGATAGAAGGGAATTAGTGGCCTATGCCCAACACCGTCGTGAATTCAGAGTGTTTATGACATGCCAATGATGCTCCAGCTCTAATGCTTGACTCACTACAGTGTCTTGCTGTAGTTGTCACTTAGTAGGAACCATTATGTAATGAATGTCACTTCTTTATAAGAATGTGCACCTGACCATCATTACAAAGATATGATTTGTACTAAGCATTCTTAGAACAGTCCTCCTCTCCACAAAGCAGCTTACATGCCCTTGGTCAAAGACTCTGGTTCAGTTGCATAGCGAGTTGGTGCTTTGTTAGGTGCCTGATATGCGACTTTTGGCGAAAGAGTAGCTGACATGCCCTTGGTATTGAACTAGCTGGAAACCACTCGAGAGTAAGGAGTCACAGAAGCCCGATTGTAACTATGGATGCTCCTTGAACCATCAGAGTAATTGAGACTGTCACTAGTTGAAGCAAGTGATACATTCATCTAGCGACTGGAAGTATGTATACCCAACTGCCATCTTGTATTGTACTTGGAAGTCAAAATGAACTTTGGTGACTTGACATGGACCTATGATTGAGATTGTAGCCTATCTTCGACTAGTATGTCTAGGGTGTGTTCTGCTCAACCATGGCATTTTGGTAGTTTTGTAATTGGTCGTGCGACCGTAGGGCATTCTCCTGATTGTATTTGCAAAATTCTGGATTGCTGTGTGGAGATTACAGTGACATTGCTATCTCCACCAATCATCTGTATTTAACTAGAGATCAACTTATAGGTACCCCTACTGTATATTTTAACCCCAAAGAGCAATAGAAATGCCCATGGCTAAAATTATGGTCTAGTTATTACATTCAATGTGTAGTGAATTGCATGATGTATGTGTCTTGACCAAGGAACAACAGATTTGCCTTTGATGACCAGAGTAGCAGATTGTGTGAGCCCGGCTACAAAGCAGCTGACATGCCCCTAGCACAAAAGGCAAATGATGCTTAATGAAAAAAAAAGGCATATTAGAAGATACAAAGGCAAAACAGATGCCCTTAGCATCCAGTCCAGCTGCCACAAGAGGTGTTGTGCATCACTCGATGATGTAAAGACTTGAGGATTAGGCTGTAGTTGTAGGCGCACTTTGAATCACTGAAGTGGTCAATATTGATTCTGGTTGGGGCAAGTGACAATTATTTACTGATTGGAGGCATATATATTCTTCCACTGTCCTACGTCATATCGAGATGGCAGGATGAACTGCAATAAATCGCAGTCTACCTCAAACTAGAATGTCAAAGCTAAGCTTTATTCTACCGCTTATTCAGCCATTGTGTTCTGATTGGAAACCTGTACTTGGCTGTATTATCATCAGGCATTCCTTAGATAATGTACCAAAACTGCCGTGGAGGAGTCACTGTCATGTTGTTGATTCTACAAGTCTATGTAGCTCGTGCACTACCTGGTCTCCTTACTATATATGCACTACAACGAAAGAGTAGCTGAAATGTGCCTGGCTAAAAGCACTCATCAAAATCCTATTGAGTTAACCAATATTCAAGCAAAAAGATTCATCTAAGAAAAATTGTGATGATTATAATTATTTTGGTGGACTTTGTTGTTGTGAGCAATTTAATTATTTAAGAGTGACCTTATTGTTTGACCAAAAATGCTTGTCCTGGTTACTAGTTGCTTGTTATCTACATTTATTACTTTGCTTGCTCACTGAGTTCATTTTCTAGGTCACTTGCTTGCTTAATTCGACTGTTTGTTTACCCTTAGTTAGACTGGAAAGTTAGATACCTGTGAGAGGAGGAGGACACCTATGACTCAATTGACACTACAGAGACTCACAAGCCATGGGTAGCTCTCGATGGGTAGTGGTGGCGCTCAAACTCACTACAAGGTGGTGTGCTAAACCTGGTTCCATGCCAAACTCTTTAGGGTCCTGCGCTTGCTATTTTGAGATCATCGATTTTTCTTTTAATCCCTCATAGACGTGCGGTTTCACCCTAACCTTGACTTGGAGGTAATAGGCACCCAATCTATTCTGAAGGCCTATGTTGCAAGAGGGTGGGTCAGTCCCTCAAAGGTGCAATTTTACTCGACTCATACTCCAACTCCTCTCCATTGTATGGTAAGGCTAGAGCTACGGCGCACGCCTCTCACTCTTGGGCTGACTTCTGTCTTCCTTATTCTTTAATGCCCTTGCGAATGTATGTTTTTTTTCTAGCTCACACCATAAGTCACCCCAAACATTTTATCTCCCTCTTGAAGGTGCAAGGTCCTTGTGGTGTTTGGACATTTCATTGGGCTTTGATGTACGGTGGCTCCTTTGCTAGCTTGGTTATCTGAGTAGCAACAACTAAGGAGAGACAATCCATTCCGACACAAGCAAGCTTTTTTGATTTTCGTCATTGGGCAAAACTTTATTGGCAAGCCAACTATTACTTTCTGTCGTTTTTAATGCTTTTTTGTTTTGTGTTTTTTCTTTATTTTCAACTTTTGTGCTTTTTCTATTTATTTTTTTTTTGGTCTATGGTGAAGCAAAAATAAACAACAAAGGAAACAAAAGATAAGGATACAACTCTAGTCCTTGTTGCTGCCGTTTTGTTGATGACATTGGGGCTCATAGTAATTCCTAGCAATGCCACGGGAAATCGGAATCAACGCAAGTGTAACTCAAGCTGTTAAAACTATTATTGACAGTACAACTGTCACTGAAAATAGTGAATCTACTAGTGACATTAGGGCTATATCTATTGTTGATGTTGATATCTACTGTGACGGCTGTCTCCTACCAAATTTAGGGTATTTACACGTCCTGGGTCAGATTGATGCATGGCAAACTGTCGAACTTTTGACTAGGCCCCCTATGGTGGAACACAAACAAGAGTGGCACACGTGATTGTCGTTGGAAAGAACTTGGGAAGAGACAAGAGGGCGAACAAGGCCGATGAGACCCGATGGGTTTCCCGAGAAAGAACCAGGAGAGAGAGAGGATAAACCCCTAATATTCCAGCATCCTCGTAGCTTGCCAGCTCAGACAAGGTAAGGTTTGCTATTCTGGGGTGTGCACGTGCAAGTGAAGGTGTGGGTGCAAGTGTGTGTGCTGCCTCTTGTGGATTGACGACAATGACTCCATTGTCAATCAAATCCTGGACAGCATTTCAGAGAGTAAAACACTTGTTCGTTGAATGTCCACGAGTGCGATGGAATTGGCAAAACAAGCTCGGCTTATACCACCTAGGAAGCAGGTCTAGTAGCGAATGAACCTCTGGTAGCTGTAGGAACGATGCAACTCTAGGAAAGATGACACTCACCATATCCCTGAGTGGGGTGAAGTCGCTTTCCCTGTGGTGAGGTCGCCTTTGTCATTGTTGCTACCCTTGCTTAGTTGACACAACGTCGCATGCCGACTCAATAGTTGTGTGTGGGTGTGTGATGCATGCAAAACTAGATGCTGGTGAGGGTATAGACATAGTTGTGGGTGCTGCATCCTGCGTGCAAAGACAATAGTCCCATTGTCGATCAAAGTCTGAATGACATCCCGCAGAGTGTGGCAATTATCAATTGAATGACCCAGGGCTCGATAATAATCGCAGTATGCACTCGCATTGTACCACGAAGGAGGTGAAGTTGGTGGGGGACGTGGATCTAGAAGTCTCAAAAGCTACAGAACCTGAGGAAAAATAGCGCTCAGTGGCTCACCTAGAGGAGTGTGGTCACTTTCATCGCGACAACCATGCTTTCGCTTAGGTTGCTGTCCTTGCTAAGCCGATGCGACGTGATGCACTAGCATGATGGTGGAAAGTGTGTGTATAGTGTGTAGTGATGACCTATGTGTTTGGACCTAATCCTAATGCTGAGGTGAGCAGTGAGTATGCTATGTTGTGTGTGGTGTTGAGCGTGAGAGCAACAACTCTGTCACCGGTACGACTCCAAGTGACGGACTCGACAAATGCTGTATTCTCGCACAACTAATGGATTGGTCTTGAAGTGGCTATGATGCATGCTATGATAAGTGCAGTCGTGGTGCAAGAGGCAGAGATAATGCCCCCATCGCCAGAGCACTGTGATGCTAAGGCGATGATATGGGAGAGGGTGCAGTGGGGTGAGCCTACAATGCTATAGTGGTTTGCATTAGAACCTCAAGAGCCAAAAGTGGAGGACTCTTGATAGGATCAAGAGAAAGAGCCATGTGCTCATGCCTTCAGGCCAATGTTCTCAAGCACTAAGTCTGCATGGCCGAAGACCCATCAACGGATAAGTCAAAAGCCGAGAGCGGAACAGGAGTGGCTCCTAAAGCAAACGCAACCACAGCTGGCTGTACTCCTGAAACAGGAGGGCCCGGAATATAGGGTGCAATAGGCAAAACTTCTGGGACTCACGTGGTCACCACGATCGACTCAGTGACGGGCCATAGATCGGCTTGTGTCTGCCGTTGTCCCCAAAAAGAAAGTAGGGATCCTCCATGATTCCCAAATGTGGATGCATGGTGGGAAGAAGAAGCAACCAAAGTGAGCGAAGGAGGATTCAATTGTGGGACCTCCTTCAAAATAATAACTGGAGGCCTGTGGGTCTATAGGGCCATGGCTAGCTGCAAGTGAATATGAGAGGAGCTACGGCAAAAGAAAAACGCACGACCTCTAAGACGAACTACAGTCAAAAGTGACCAATAGCTCAAGAAATAGCAAGAGAAAAAAACCACGGGATGCCGCCCAGAACGGAGACACCCGAGCTCCTAGCTGAGGACCTTGCAACAAGCTACTTGTGATGAACAGGCAAGAGAAATAGGCATCACAACTTGAACAACAATGCAAAGACATATGCAAGTTATTAAAGTGGCATGCAATGACACACATGCATATGAATGCAACTAATATGCTCTCTATCACCAACTAAGTGTTTCCTAAAAGGCCATCTACTCTGGGATCACACATGGGAAAATGGGTCTCCGACTCGGGCTAGAAAGAAAGGTCCCTACTCGAAATCTTAGCCAAAGCGCAGGCAGTGAATGGGTGGTGCATTGGTGGCCTCGTCTCCTGCAGTAGCATGGAGTTGTACCCTCTTCTAACACCAACATGACCTCGGACAAGGGGAAAAACTAGTAACGTGCCCTACACCAAAGCTATAGAATGGGCTACTAGAATTGTCCTTCGCAAACTATAGGTGGACTCAAAGGAGAAGATGCATGCTCTATATGATCAATCATGCAATATGCTTTTGTGTCTTTACTTGCATTTTATAAACCAAGGGAGAATGAGTTTGAATTGGTCTCTAGTTTTGCCTTATTAATTGTTTCTCTGAGTTTGTGGGTTTTATTTTAAGCCAAAAGGAGAAAGCAAACATGTCTATACTCTCCAAATCTTATCAAGTGTGAGGAGGGAAGAAAACACACAAGTATGGCATCATGATTGTGAAAAGAAAACATCCATCACATCAAAAGGCAGAGCATGTAGCATGCAAGTGTAGTGACAGAGCAAATGTGTGAAAGAAAGTGTGAAAGGCACGCTAAATAAGCAAACAAGCACAAGCAAGGCAAACAAGCAAACATGTGAAGCCAAAGCCTCAGATATAACAATCAAGCAAGCGAACAAAGACTAACCTGAAAGCTGAAATCTGGTACTCTCCAGCGTTGTCGCTAGTTCTTTGACCATGCCAGCCTGAGAATCTGACGAGGAGTTGCACTAGAGGGAGGAGGCCACAGCCATGCTAGGATGGCGAAGGCGTAAGATAAAATAAAACGAAAAAATCGGAGTCGCCACCTAGTCTTTTAAAGGAAAGAAGAGGAAAATCACAAACAAACCACCAAAAGGATGAATGCATGAGATGCAAATGAATGGGCAAATGTCTACAAACTAGAGGATGGGTAAGGATTCCTGTTACGCACAGGGAAGGTGTTAGGCACCCCCGTACACCCGAAATACTCGATCTTTCTAGTCTGATTCGCTTGCTGAAGGTTGAATGATTGCATGCTAAGCCTAGATTATGCTCTAATCATGCTAATATGAATGCCAAGCCAAGACCAGATGGATGTGCAAGATGCTATGCAAAAATTATGAAGAAATCAACATGAAGTGATAGAATAATGAAACACGTCACGACAAAGAAAATCACATGAAATGACGATGTTTTTGGAGAGAATGGCTTGGAAAATCATATCGACTTCAAGTCAAAAACGCGATAGACCCAAATCATCAGAATTGTAGCATTCCTGTGACCATGCCGATGGAACCCTGCACGACTCCAAGGTGCGTGGAAACACATGAGGAGTCCCGATATGGTCACGACGAAGATGGTGAATCCAAAGAAGGAGACTAGACTCAGAAACACCAAAGAAAGATAAGGAAAAGGAGTCGCCACCTAGTCTTTAAATGGAAAGACGAGGAAAACCAAGATGCATATAAATGCAAGAAGATGATGCAAATGAATACGTGTATACTCTGTGCCTAATGGATGCAACACTTAGCCATTGCAGGCCAGAGAAAGGTTAAGGATTCTTGTTACACATGGGGAAGGTGTTAGGCATCCCCATGCGCCAGAAGAACTCCGTCTTTCTAGGTTTCGTACTTACTAATGACCTAGTGTGTGTATGCTTATCTACTCATAATGCACAGGCCTAAAATGAATGTGAAATCATGACAAATCATGGAGAAGACATGAATAAAGGAAAATTGATAAAAATAATCTGAGGGACAATGCAGGCATTGAAAGTGCCACTTTGCTGTATGCTCTTGAGCGATGAGGAAAATCAAGAAAATCAGAAATATTCAAAAAGCGTCACACAAAACAGCGAAAAATTATGAAATCTGAGAAAATTAAATGAAGGAAAAACAATTCTCACTCTAGTCAATGCCGGCATTATCAAGCCTGTTAATGTATGCCCTTGGGCAATGAAAGTCCAAAACAAATCAAAATCATGAAAATCAAAGAAATCTGGAAAATAAGTCGAAAAACTACTTTTGAAATAAGTTTGAAATGCATGCATGATGCAAGAAAATAAGCATGAGAATACATGCATAAAAAAGGGGAACAAAATATACAAATGAAAGCATGGGTGAAATATGTAAATTTTCAAGGGCCTCTATGCAAAAATTACATGTTCCTAGGTAAACACTGAAGTTTCCAAGTTTAAATCAGCAAAAATGTTAAAGAAAACACATTTTATGCAATTTTAAGTTGGGGGTTAAATGTGCAAAATTGTGCATTTTTTGAAAAAATTAGGATTCCTAGGGCCTGAGAATTAGTAAAAGAAAATCACAAGGGCCACACTACAAATTTACCAAAACAAAACATTATTAAAATGATTTATAATGAACGCAAGGACTGCTATGCAAAATAAAAGGACCTAAATGCAAGAAAAAGAAAAGAAAAGAATTTTTTTTAAAGAAGTTTTAAAAACATTCGACGGTTATCGGTGACAATCGCTTGGGAAGCCATCTAGGGCTTCCCCGACGCCTGATCTTGTAGCCAAATGTGAAGGAAGCAAGAGCGAAGAGAGGGGAGAAGATCTACTGGCTCCGATCACACTTGGAACGACATGGTTCATCCCCCCGCCTTGCTTGTCAACCCTGCGACTCTAGTGAAGGACTCAAAGAGGATGAAGCTCTTGAAGGCAGCAGCACGGCGTTTCGAGGCTCCTAGAGGGGTGCGTGCATGTCTCTCCCGATCCACCTCGCCATCGACTCTGTTGATATGGTGGAGACCAGGACTTTGACCAACTAGATGAGAGCTCTTCCACTTGTTTCCCAACAATCCATTAAGGAGGGGGATGAGAGAGAGAGACCCAAGAACCAGTAGAGTGATTGAGAAAAGACCCCCCATGCATGTCTTCACCTCTCCTTATATAGGGAGGAGCTCAGCCCGTAACAACCCCTCCAAGAAACCACTAACAGCCCTAACAAATCACTTAAAAAACAACCTTTCCTAAGAACCTATTAAAAAACAATAAACAAATCATAACAACCCCATAACAAACCTAACAACCTAACTGTGACCATGTCCACTTGAGGGTCCGACATGGGGTCACGCCAGAGGGAGGAGGCCACAGCCATACTAGGACGGCAAAGGCGCAAGATAGGATAAAAACAAAACGAAAAGGAGTCGCTATAAACAAACCACAAAAAGATGAATGCATGAGATACAAATACGAAGGCCAGATGTCCACAAACCAGAGGATGGATAAGGATTCCTATTACGCATGAGGAAGGTGTTAGGCATCCCCGTGTGCCCGAGAAACTCAATCTTTCTAGTCCAATTTGTTTGCTAGAGGCTGAATGAATGTTTCCAAAGAGTGGTTGTGCTTTAATTATGCTAATATGAATGCCAAGTCAAGACAAGATGGATGTGCAAGATGGTATGTGAAAACTACAAAGAAATCTACATGAAATAACGAAATCACGAAACATGACACGACAAAGAAAAGCACATGAAATTACGTGGTTTTTGGCAAGGATTGCTCAGGAAACCATACAGACCTCAAGAGAATAAAAAATGCAATCGACTCAACTCATCAGAAATGTAGAAAAGGTCATGGAAATCCAACCAGAAAAATTGCAAGGAAATCCACACAAAACAGGTAAATTGTGGCATGTGGAGAAATTCACATGACGATGTTTTTGGATAGAAGGCTCTGGAAAAGCACACTGACACCAAGAGCACCAAAAATGCGATAAACTCGAATCATTAGAATCTTGGAAAACATCATGGAAACCCGAACGGAAAAATTGCAAAGAAATTCACGTAAATTAGGCAAACGGTAACATGTGAAGAAAATCACATAAAATGATGGTGTTTCTTAAAGGAAAGCTCGGGAAAACCATATTGATATCAAAATGATCAAAAATGGGGCCAGCATAAGTCATCAGAAACATAGAAAAAGTCATGAAAATCAAAAATGAGAAATAATCCGCAAGTGGGCCAATGTGGGCCTTTTGATCAGTTAGTGTATGCCTTCAGGCAAGGAAATCCAAATCAAATTGAAAAATCCAAAATGTAGGAGTAAAGGAAATGAAATCGAATGTTGGGTGAAGGTTTTAGAAAACGAAACAAAGAACAAATCCACAGAAAACCACATGGGATGCAGGCTCGCTCGAAAAGGATGGAATAATGTGCAAATGTTGCAAAAACTATGTAGAATGCATGAAAATCCCCCTAAATGTGTAAAAGATATTGAGGAATGACTTAGACAAAGATTATGCATAACTTAATGCAAGAACTAACAAGCACGTGCATGGATTGGTGGCATAAGGGCACTTTGGTCATTTCTATGGCTAGATGTGATAAATGTGTGTACGTGCATAAAGCATGGCTTAAGATATGCCAAAATGTATGCAAAATGTCAGGAAAATGTTATTTACAAGGAAACCTGAAAGGGACAAGATTTTAAATACGACAAAACGATGTAAACTTGTTAAAGAGCAAGACTAGGGACTAAAATGCAAATATAACAAAAAGAAAGGGAACTTGATTAAAATGTGTTCAGTGCCTCTTATCTTAATGTGCAGGTGATGGATTAAAAGGAAATGTGGCACTAAGATGTGTGAGAATCGCACCTTGGTAATTCCTTGAAAACTCAATGTTTAATGTGCAAAATTCACACATAAGTGCAAATGTGACTAAATTGTGGAATTAAAGATCAATTTACAATGTAAAAGTGATTTTTAAATGGAATCTATATTTAGGTGAAATTTTAATTAAAAGTTCGGGAGCTAGGGAATAAAATCCTAGAATCTAATTGTAATGCTTTAAAACTAAAAGGGCCATAAAATAAAAAAAACATAAAAATCTGCCGTCACCACCGACGATTCGAAGATCGCTGGTTGCGACAACCTGGTTGGCTCATTTGAGCCCTCCTAGAGGCTGATCGGCAATAAGAAAGTCTGAGAAGCTAGAAGAGGAGATGAGGGAGAGATCCAACGTTGCATATTAGGCCCTTGACGACTGGAGCATGTCGTCAATCCCCCCTATCGGCATTCTTCTTCGGCGATAAGGGCTTCCATTGTGGCGCTTGTGGAGGCGGTGGCTTGGTGTGGCGGAGATCGGGGAAGCTTTAGGGGGTCTTGACGAAGCTTTTGAAGGCATCAGCGAGGACTGGGACTGGCTGGAGTACCCTCCCCATCGCAGGCTCTAGCGATGGTCGTGATAGAGGTGGAGACAGGGCTCTGGGGTCTGGAATGGCGACATGGATGCTTGGAAGGATTCGTGGTGGTGTAGCGGAGCCTTCTAGTGTGATCACGAGCGGCTGGGGGGCCTCCGAAGTCTGCAAGGGATTTCGACGGTGGCAGTCGGTTGTCAACGAGGATGCAGGGGTGCTCTCAGGCACGGTAGGCCTAAAAGACCTCTCCTGAGTGTTAGGAACTTAGGGAGGAGGAGGAGGAAGAAGGAAGGGAGGCTCCAAGAGCCTCCTCCAGATCTAGGAGGTCAACGACTTCGCTAGCGGTGGTGAACCCACCAATGAAGGCAAAGATGACAATCACCGGGCTTGCCCGCTCCGGCAAACTACGATCTATAGGACTCAGCTAATCCTAACGGACCTAAAAGAGAAAAAAAAATTGGACTGAATGGAGAGGATTACCTGGCTAATGGCTATTGCTCCTCCCGCGTGGCTGTCAGCGACACTCTAGTTGCAACTCCGGCAATGGTTTAGGGGCGTCTATAAGGCTGAAATAGGGCTGGAAGCGGTTCTCTAGAGTCGAGGAATTGTTAGGGATTCTCTTTGGTTCCATGGATGCTTCACAGTGGGCTGGAAGTCGTCGTCCCTGGACTGTCGGCAATGGGGTTTTTTATACACCGACGGTGGCTCCGAGAGTTGTCGATCTTCCTCCCCAATGGCTGAGGATTGCCCGATGCTCGCGTGGGCTAGCAAGAGCTGTTAGGGGATCGCTGAAGATCATGAGGAGAGGAAGATATTCTCTGGAGATCTCAGGTTATCGTCGAAGTTCGCAGGGGTCACTGGAGAGAGTCATTGGAATTATTTTCTCGTTTACCTAATGTGACCATGCCGACCCACAAGGGAGAAGGCGGATCACAACCATGCCTCGACTGGCGAAATGCGCAAGGAAAAGAAAGGAAAGGAAAAAGAAAGGAGTTGCCACCTAGTCTTTTAATGGAAAGACGAGGAAAACCAAAAACACACAAAAAAGGCAAAAAAAATCGATGCAAGGATGCATGCATGATTCATGCCTAAGGATAAGCAAGATGAATGCGAGCCAGAGAAAGGGTAA
>JAMKQA010011202.1:0-17544 GCA_024699735.1 Posidonia australis
GTAATGTCCTCGCTCCATATAAACGAGCACATTGCGAGGATAAGTCCTCGCAGTATTGATTTAACGATGTACGTAGCTACGAGGACAATTATTCCTCGCAAAGTCCTCGTTATACTGCCTAACGGGGACTTTGCGAGGAATATTGTCCTCGCTAAACTTCGATTTTCTTGTAGTGTTTGGTAGAATCTTTGGGTACAGGCTTTGAAAGAAACGACATTCTGCAATCTTTATCCTCATTCCAGCCGAAGAGGGAGTTGGAGCAAACACCATTGGCTCCTGATGTCCCACAAGGGTCGGACTGCAATGCTTCTACACCCGTCTTTATGGAGGACAACCCTCCGATTTGATTAACTGTTGGTTAATCGTGGAATTCAGTAGTGAACTTTCAGATTCATTTTTGCTCAATACTGTGGCATACAGTTGGAAATTTTGGTTGTGTAATATTGACTTGCTCAATACAGTAATCATGCTTTCTACACACCCTCAACCTCTGTTCAGGGTGATTATACTACTGATTCATTTTCTTCTTCTTCTTGTTCTAATGCCCTTCCTGAAATGAATGATAACTCTTATCATTTCTTAAATCAAGTTCTATCCTGGGATTCCTATGATTAGTTTAGCATTTTTTGTAATAAAGTAGGTATTGTTCTTACTTCCCCAAATGAAACAAAATCCTTCTACAATTCTATTAGAAAAGATCAAGGCCTATCCCCTTTAGACCTAAATGATAATGCTCACATTCTGGAGAACTTTGATTCTCTGCATATTTACTCTGATTAATTTTTGTTAATTGCAGCTTGGAATATCAGAGGTTTGGGTAGCAGTGGGAAAAAGTGAGCCTTAAAGAATTTTGTTAAAACAAATAGATGTAGCATCATTATTATTAGTGAAACAAAGCTAGAAAATTTCTCCCCTTACACATTAAGAAATATTAGAGGTGGTCTTTTAAACCAATGGTCTTTTCTGCCCTCATTGGGAGCCTCTGGGGGAATCTTAGTCAGATGGGACGATAGTTTGCTAACACTTTCTAATACTATTAAAGCAACTTACAGCATCTCCTTATGCTTTACAAATATCTTGGATAACTTTGAATGGTGGCTCACTGGAGTCTATGGTCCTTGTGAACACAACCATAAAAGATATTTCATTGAGGAGCTGAACTACTTAAGTGATAAAGTCAACCAAAATTGGGTCTTAGGTGGTGACTTTAACATTATCCGATCCCCGGAGGAACACTCTTCTAGGGGTGGCTTCGCTTCTCACATGAGGGATTTCAATGACTTTATTGACTGCAAAGCCTTATTAGAATTTCCACCAAGTAATTGCAAATTTACTTGGTCAAACTTTCATCTTCAGCCAACTATGGTTAGGCTAGACAGATTCTTGGTATCCACTGGATGGATGGACAAATATCCAGACTCTTTCTGTTTGGGAAAAACTAGGGTAATATCTGATCATATCCCCATTACCCTGAACACTGCTCCTTATGTTTGGGGTCCTCCTCCCTTCAAATTTTACAAGTCTTGGCTGCAAATCGAAGGTTTCTCTCCCTTTATTGAGAGCTGTTGGAATAACTCCATATACTACTGTCATTCAACTTCTCCTATGGCTAGGTTTGCACACAGACTAAAATTCCTAAAAAAACAAATTATTAGATGGATTGGACCTGTAAGGGAGATAAGGAAAAAAAGATTAGAGGTTGTGGAATCCCAAATAAACCTCTTAGACTCATTGGTTACTTCCACCAATAATCAGGCCATTTTTCAAAATAAACTGAAAATGCTAAAAGAGGAGCATTTTATCCTATTACAAGAACAAGAAATATATTGGAAACAAAATTCTAGGATTCAATGGCTTAACGAAGGTGACCTAAACACAAAGTTCTTTCATAATACTGTAAAACAGAGAAGGAGGATAAATACTATCCATTCTTTAAGTATCAATGGCACCCTGGAACAATAGTATCAATGACACCTCGGAACAACCTTCAATTCTAATTTCAAAAGAAATTGAAAACCACTTCACGAGGTAATTCAATAAACCAAGCAGATCAATTCCCTACCTTGATTGGGATACCCTAATGCCCACCAAAATTGTAGATCTTGAACTTTTGGAAACCGCCTTCACCTTGGACGAGATTCAATGTAATGTTGGCAACCTTCCTGGGGAGAAAGCCCCAGGTCCAGACGGTTTCTCATTATATTTCTTTCAAAATTTTTGGGAAATACTGAAAGAGGATATTCTAAATATCTTCTAGAAACTTCACAGCAACTCTGATCCAAACTTTCTAGCCCATATAAATCAGACTTTCATAGCTTTAATACCAAAGAAGGAAGGTATTAAAGAGGTCAAGGATTTCAGACCTATAAGCTTAGTCAACAGTCTCTATAAAATAATAGCCAAAACATTAGCTTCAAGACTCTCTCCTGCCCTTAACAAAGTAATAGACAACTCTCAGTGTGCTTTTCTTTCTAGAAGATACATTGGAGATTGCTTTCTCGTGGCTCAGGAGACTATACACTACATGAATTCAAACGGAATACCGGGCCTCATTCTTAAGTTGGACTTTGAAAAAGCTTTTGACAATGTCAATTGGGACTTTTTGTTAGAAGCTTTGAAAGGCTTAGGATGTGAACAAAAATGGATTTCTTGGATCAAAATGTGTATTTCACATGCCAGTTTTTCAATGTTAGTCAATGGTTCTTCTAAAGGATTCTTTAAATCAAGAAATGGATTAAGACAAGGTGACCCCCTCTCTCCATTTCTCTTCATAGTGGTCACACATGCTTTAAACAGAATGCTAGCCTTAGCAGTGGAAAACAATCTAATATCTGGAATTCAGCTACCAAAGAATGGTCCAAATGTAATGAATATTTAATATGCTGATGACACTATCCTTTTCCTTTCAGCAACTGAGGATAATTTAATAAACATTAAGAGGATACTCTGCTGCTTCTAGACTTGCTCAGGATTGAAAATAAACTTCCACAAATCCTCTATCACTGGCATTGGTATTCAAGAACCCTTTATACAGAGAGCATCACATATCTTGGGGTGTGAAATTGAAAACTTCCCCATAAAATATCTGGGACTCCCTTTACACTTCAGGAAAGCCAATTATCACGATTGGCTACCTATCATTGAAAAAATTTCAAAAAAACTATCTCTTTGGAAAGCTAAGTTATTATCACTTGGGGGCAAACTAACCTTGGTTAATGTAGTCCTTTCTGCCATTCCTACATACTATTTATCCGTCCTACACTTACCAACCAAAGTGGAGAAGGACATTGATAATTTCAGATCCAGATTTCTTTGAAATTCTCTATCCTCATCCACAGCTTGTCACTTGGTTAAGTGGAAATCTCTTTGCAGATCCAAGGAACAGCAAGGATGGGGTATTATCAATTTGGGGAACTTCAATAAGGCCTTAAAATGTAAATTACTTTGGCAATTTTTATCTAAAGACTATTCTCTGAAATGGAAAGATATTATCAAAGCAAAATACTTAGCAAGGAGAGGTTTAGGTGCCATCCTTAACACTTCCAACACTAGAACTTCACCCCTTTGTTATGAAATTAAAAAAAGTTTTGATATCATAAATGGCTTTACATTGTTTCATGTTAACAATGGGAAAAATACCATCTTCTGGGAAAATAGATGGTGGAATGGAGAAAAATTAAAAGACAACCTACCTGATATCTACAGGAGAGCAAAATTTAAACAAACCACTGTAGAAAAAGTTGTAAGAATCAGCCATTCAAATCCAAACAACCTGTTGACAGACCCTTTATCCTTCACTGATTCTGAGCACCTGCATTCTCAACTGGAACGATTATTGGGGATAATTCCTAATGTAGGTTTAAATACAGAGGATGATACACTTGTTTGGAAACCTACAAATAAGGTCTTCACTGTTAGATCGTGCTATATTATGGTTAATGATGGTGGTCTCAGATTCAAACTCTTCAAGGAAATCTGGAAGTGTTGGGTTCTACTCAAAGTCAAATTATTTTCGTGGTTGGTTGCTTGTAACAAAATATTGACCAAAGAAAACTTATGCAAAAGGAGATGGAATGGTTCCTCTTTATGTATTTTTTGCAATTACCACATTGAATCTGCAATGCATCTCTTTCTATTTTGTACATTTACCTATTCCATTTGGAATGTCTTTGCTATTTCCCCTTTGTACCCTGCTATATTAACCATAGATGACTTATTTAACATGTCACCTGTGTTAAAATTTGATTTGCCTGTCATAGGCTCCCTTACTTTTGTGTAAATATTCCTTTGGTATATTTGGAAGGAAAAGAACAACCTAATTTTCAGGGGCATTCTTAATTGTAAAAATTTGATTGCTAATGATATTATTTCTTTGACTATCTGCTGGGTTGAGTGTATGGGTGCAGGTTTTGAAAAAAATGAGATTCTGCACTCCCTCTCTTCATTTCAGCACACCAGAGGCATGGAAATTGATTCCTTGGCTGTAAATTCTGAGCAGCATGTGGGGGATGAGAATGTGGTCACCCCTGCACTTCTAGACGACAACACCCTATGATTGGCCAAATTCTTATTGACCGTTTGTCTTAATTTTTTACTCTGATACTCTCTTTTGGGTCTGTAATATTTTTTAAGCCTCAATACTTTGACTCTTTCCTCCTTACTTGTGGAGCTGCTGCTCTGTAATAACGTTACAAAACTTGGACTTTTATGTGGTTGCTTTAGAAATATAAAAAAAAAAAGAAAGTAGATTATCGTTTTCAAAAAAAAATATTGACTTGGTTGAACTGTGTTTTACTGAACTTTCATATTAATAATAACCACTACCGTTAACAAAAAAAAAACATTTATACAAAGATCCCCTTGTTCAACGGGCTCAGTCTTTTTCTTTGATCAGAGATGGAAGCATGTGTAACTTTTCAGAGATCCCATATCTGTCTTTGTTGGTAAATATACTTACTGGAAAAAGAATGGCACGGTATCACATACTACCTTTGTGCTTTCCTTTTGAGTGCACTCCAAAGACCACATAATAAAGTCTTTGTATACATTTCCAAAAAGAAGAAGAAGAAGAAGAAGAAGCGGGCCCGTGCATGAGAACCTGAAGTGGAGAGGCATACATTGAAACAGCAACTCTTAATATTATTAAGCATCATTCTCAACTTATTACGAGGACATATATTGCATATAATAAAATTTTGATGGTCCGTCAAATCCCCATGATTGAAGGTGGGCATGCCGGAAACGAGCAATGATGAGCAAGGGAAGTGATTGAATAATGTTGACGACAAGCACAATCTTGAACTCTCTCGCATCTATCAAGTCCGAATCTGATTCACATGCCACTTCACATTAAGCCAACCACGAGTCCCATGACACTAGACAATGGTCTGCCACCTATCTCACCCCCCCCACCCATCCTTGTCTTGCCGATGTGGGTTTCCTTGACCACATCTCATTTTTACGGCTAATAACAAGTTGCCCAAAGTTGTTGTCGTTTTCGTTTTTTTAAAAAATGTTTCGAGTGTTTCATCGAAAAAGTATGTAAAAAATATCATGTGGATCACTCAAGGACTGGCATAGAAATATTCAAAGTGTTGCATCAAAAGAAAATAGGATTAGATTCCCGGGCAGTTTAGATACTGGTGATGCAAATTGACAAAATGGATGGGGAGGTTGTTTGCGATAAGACTTTAGAAACTCACTGCATTATTCAAAATGCAGAGTTATCGGCCAAATTCTTTTCATAGAATCCGACAACTAATTAAACATGTACCTTAAAGGGGATGGCCAGTACTGTTGTGTTAATTACCATATATGCAATCAACAATCATCATCATGATCATCTGATTTCTCTATTGTGTCTGATTTAGAATGCAAGATATTAATTCTAATTATAAACTTAATAGAGAAATTTCCCTACAATCAAAAATTTGGAAATAAATACGACTAATTCCGCATAAAATGAACGTCAAGTTTTATTGTAGTCATTTCAGTAAAGTTATTCTCTTTTTGCGTAGGGGTTGGAGAAACCGTCCGATTGCAATGAGCATTTATACAACTCAAATGCAAACTCTCCGCCCTGAAATAGACGATGGGGGAAAATAAAAGGGGCTTGTTATAAGAATTAATTTGTAATAATATTTATGACATGAATAAGCAACACCATGGAAAATATTACAGAGTTCTAACATAAAAGGTAAAGGAGGAAAATATAGACATTTCTTGGCAAAGGTAGTTCAGTGACAGGGATGGGGCTTATGATGGGCAAGAGGCTACTACCATATGTTTTCCTGGTCCACCACCCAAAGAGGTGAGAACGGCAAGACATGCACACTGTTGGCAGGTAGAGAGGGGCTACTACTACTACTACTGCTGCTGACTGGCTGCAGAAGCAATGACAGTGCCATCAGAGAAGGAATGTTAGACCATCAATTTCAGTCTCAGATTTATTGGTATGGTATTATTTGGGACCGCCACTAGTGGGGCTTGCCCATGCCTTCTCTTCTTTCAATCATTTTGCCTGTGATTTCCTATTGCCATGGGATTCTCTTGTGCCTGCTGCAAGGTAAAGATACTTGTCCTCTTTATGTTCTTGACATCAGCAAGTGCGTAGGAGTGAGTTTGTGAGTGTCTTTCTTGATATAATAACTATTTTTTTACTGAACATATACTCGCATCCACGAGATACCGCAAAACAAGTGGTGGGTTAGTGCCCTTAGTTCTTTCTCACTTTACTCGCATGTATATAGTAGATTTTACGTGAAAAGTGTCTAAGTATCAATCTTATGTACCAGATTTCTGGTGTTATTTTTTTTCCACAATAGTACAATCTTGTATCAGAGTTTCTATCACTCATGATATATATATATATATGTATGTATATATATATGTATGTATATATATAGGAAAAAATTCAGTTAAGGACATGTCTTCATTTAAGTAATTTAAGGAAAACTTTTATATCTCAATATTTAACTATTAAATTAAAAATCTAAATCATTAGATATCATCTACATTCTTTAGGATGAACGCATGTAAAATTTCAAGTGATTTTGAAATTTCTAGTTTAATAATCTAAGGCATGTTAATTATGACTCAATATAGCTTATAAAGAGCCATTGAATTTGTATACGAATAGATTTATATATTAGGAATTTCTAAATGATGTAATTTTTTGTGTGTATCTGATCTAGATGATTTAGATTAAAATCCATTGATTACAATTTGACTTTGAAACTTACAATTTGACTTTGAAGCTTACAACTTAGATATCTAGTAATTATTGTTTTAAAAACATTGAATTTGTCATTTACAAAATCTATAAACTAAAATTTTTGAAATATCTTGAATTTTTGTTTATATCTAATCTAAATGAAGTACATCAAGATCCATGATGGATTTTGAATTTGAATCCTTAATATGTGTTTTTGGAGTTTTTCTTAAAATACTAAAATGAAGACATGTGAACTTTTTCCTATATATATATATATATGTATATATATATATATATAAGAAATGATAAGAGGATAGTTGCCATGTCAGCCAATAACGTGGATTTTATCACGTTGGATCGATATATATGATTTGGTTTCCGTAAAACGTTTTCCACATTGCAATGGAGACTATAGATTATTTTAAATGATGAATTTTTAGAAACCTAAAAACAATATTTGAAGTATTCAAATTTCAACAGTCACCGTTTAGGATGTAGAAGGTGTATCCAAAATCCTCCTGCATTTTCATTGTCCCATTAAGCCATTATCGATCTTCATCGGTATTTGACACAAGAGAGATGAACGGATAATCAAATTCCAGGCAACCATCACTAGCTAAATTATGCACAAGAAGAAACGTCATTTTTGAGAGAGGATTATACGATGATCTGTAAACCAACCTTTATTTATTTATGGTGAGGAGTCGATTAATTATTTTGCTAATTAAATAACAATATCTGTGTGTCACCAAGGGAAACCAGATGTTATAGCTCATCCAACAAATACAACACCACAAGAAAAGAAGTCTAGAGAACACCAAAAAGAACCACTACTGGATACGTAATACATGTAGAACCATTCTCACAAAACCTTCCCTGACCTAAACAGCTCATGTCAGTCAAACTTGATCAGAAAAATGACAATATACAGCATATACAAGCACTAACTAACACCCCAACCCTGTGAACACTCTCACCAGCTAGATTGATTTCTTCAAGGGATCAATGCCTGCTTCAGGCGAAATGCTAAAAATCAGAAACCAACTTCAAATTCCTCCAAGCTCTTAATTAATTCATCTTGCTTTTGTTTGTAACAACACCGTTTGTTGACAAGAGAAGGCTGCTGGTTGTTTTGTCTCAGCAATCCAACGTTGCTCGATGTCGTGTGCTATTCTCTTGGCATCCATGGAAGCTCCGAGGATGCCTCGCTTCGTGAATCCTACGGCGTAAAGGCCATTGTCCCCTTTCCACCCATTGGGAAATGGCTTCCTTGGTAGACCATCTTTTTCGGAGAAGAATTCCTTCTCCTGCAAAACGCAAACCAATCGCAGTTATTAATGGTTCATGACGACCTTAATTAGTGTCACATTTTATATTGCTTGAGCACTACAGGAGTATTAGAGGAAGTGATAGTGGGGTTTAATTTCGATATAATTGTTGTTGTTTTTTTTTGCATAGTTATTGGTCTTTACTCTTTCCTATCTTGTCATTTTCTTCTTACAATGAAAACTCATTGTTATTAGTATAAAACAGAAAAAACATTCTGTTTTCTTTATTGTTCTTCTTTTCCCCTTATTTTCTTTGTGTGTTGATTGATGTGCGCGAGTATATACAACAAGAAGTTGTTATATATATATGACCTTTAGCCAATAGGGTACGTCGCTTCTGTAACCAGTGGCGAACACTACAGCATCGAAATCGTCAAATCCCCCATCGACGAATTCTGCTCCACGGGAGGTGAATCTCTTTATCGCAGGAGCCACCTATATGTTGTTCAAAACAAAGCACCATGAGCGTAACCTTCGTGGATTGAAATAATTAATTCAAAAGCAGCAGCTAAAAACGAGTGGAGAAGTTCAAAACAATATTCGCAATATGACCGGACCTTGGTGTCGCCGGACTTGATCGTTGCAAGTGTTCCGACATCAAGAACCGGTGTCTTGCCGGAGATGGACTTGAGTTCCATCGGGCCTAGCTGCGGGCGCTCGAGGCCAAGGCGGGCCGTATCACCAAGCATGATGCGAGACACCAACAGAAGAAAATTGTCGACTGTTCTGATCGGAAGCCACTTGAGTAGCGACATCGACAGCCCAAACGTCGACTTCCCTAGCATCTCCCTTGGTAGGACATGCACCTGTGATTGGTCAATAAACAAACCCACAAGTGGATCAGTAAAAGGAATGACATATATATCCACATCCACTCCCTGATAAACTAGTTTCTGGTGAATAAACAAGCCATCTACTGGCAGCAACTTGTGCACTGCTTTGAAAATTTTATCTTCGCAAAAGTGGGAAAAAGACTATGTGTATGTGTGTGCATGTGTGACAATGAGAGGAACGATAGGATGATCATACCAAAAATAAAAGTCAGATTCTTTTGTTATTGTTATTTCTTTTTTGTTGTTAATTTCCGCAATTGATCTTTTTGTCCATGCTTTGGTTTGTGGTGCCACTGTGTTAGGGACCCATTAGAGAATGTGGTCGTTCCTTGATGTTTACTAATCCGAGTACTCTAGTAATAGTGCAAAACCACCATTGACTCAGACTACGAGAGAGAGAGAAGGCGTGCTTATGAGTCCCGAGGAAAAATAGAAAACTGAACAAGTGAGGACTGGCAGCAGCAACAACACAACGAACTCTTTAATGGTCCTTCCTCTTCAGATGCACAGACTGCTGCATAGCATAGAGCATACGCATATGTTTCTTCGCGTGCCAAAACTTTGATTCTTTACGATGAACTAAACAAATAAAAGGAACCAAAAAGGACCAAGTGCACCACGTGAGTGTGAATCTTTTCCTATATTAATCCAGTTAAGATTCATCGCGAACCAAACAACAACATTAAATCAAATCAAATCTAATTATTTTAGAGAATCAATTAGAAAAAGAGAATATCGAATATCAGGGAATACCTTCTAAAAAGAAAAAATTCAAACCAACTTGACGTGAGCCAAGCCGTTCACAAAGCAACTGGATGCCTATCATCTCATGTTTGTCAACCGAAATAAATCTGGAATACTTCTAGTGCAATTGCTACAGATCCACAAAAAGGTGGAACTTAAAACTAACAACAAGAAAAATTAACTGACACAAAATGGATAAGAAAAGATTGGATCTTGAAGAACAAGAAAAGAATATATTCACTATTTTAAGTGAATCTACTTCTTGACATAAACCATTTATGTTGCTCCAACATATATTTAAATTAATTGGAATGATCGTTAGAGCAATTTGCATGGATATATGAGAAGTGAAATGGGTCAAAAAAAAACAAGCGTACCGCTTCTCGGACTACAATTGTAGGGTTTGCATGGAAGTTGCAGAGATCCAAGCACACCTCCATGCCGGAGTTGCCACAGCCAACAACAAGAACCTTCTTTCCGGCGAACACATCACCACTCCTATACTCACTGGTATGCACCACAGTCCCTCTGAACTCATCGATTCCCTCAATGTCCGGCACCACCGCCTCGGCATTTTCACCGGTGGCCACGACTAGCCACCGGCAGAGGTATTCCGTGGTCGTCTTCCCGGAGTCCTTTCCCACACCCACAGCTCTCACCCTCCACAACCCAACACCATGGTCATACTCCGCTCTCTCGACCGCCGAATTGAACACCGGGCTGACCCTGAACCGCTTGGCGTACGTGTCGAGGTAGGCCAAGAACTGCTGCTTCGTAGGATAGGTGGGGAAGCTCTCCGGGAAAGGCATGAGTGGGAGCTCACAGAAGTGCTTGGGGAGGTGGAGGCGGAGGCGGTCGTATGTCTTGTGCTGCCACAGTGAAGCGATGCAGTCGGAGCGCTCGAGGATGAGGCTGGGGAGGCCCTTCTCCTTGAGACAGGCGGCGACGGCAAGTCCAGATGGCCCGGCGCCGACGATAACGGGCCCGTCGATGCACACGCACTTCACGTCGGTGGCCGGAGTTGTGGTGTTTAGTGAAGGTGTCTGTTGTTGGTGGAACAAGTAGTAGAAAGGGTCGTGCACCCTCTTGCACTCGGCTTCTCTCCACCAATCCATGGGACTACGAAATGTTTGACAATTAATTTGGATCAGTAAACGTGTCCTTAAGGTGGTGGGATCAAATGGAGTATGGAGAGAAATTAGTAAGAGGTTAGAAATGGAACACTGGAGAGACTTCCATGTTTGTTGTGTTTGTGGATGGATTCTAGGGTTTCCAATGGCATGAAGAAGTACCAAGGAATAAAATTGGATTTTTTTCCAAAAAATGGATTAGGATTGGAAGTTGGATCTCCTCTTTTAGCGGGACTGAAGAGTGAACTTATCCCCAGAAGAATAAATCAACTGCTCTGGATCTCTTTCTCTCTCATCCTCTCTCTCTCTAAGATCTGACTAGTTTTTTTTTTCTCTTCTATGATGGTGCCTGATTGCTTGGGGGAAGAAGGGGAAGTAAGAGTTTGAGACTTATATGAGATGGGTAAAGGGAAGGGTGGAATGAGAGCAACGAAGGGAGAGGGAGACGAATTGATGCCCTATTTATATTATTCACGGATGGGGTCACTCTATAGCTTTATGCTTTATTCTGATCTCCACAAGAACACAAACCTAATCTTGTTTAATGGCAAAGTAGCAATGAAAGTGCACAACAGCCTCTCGTTTTTCTTGAAGTATATCATCAACACAATCTCTACAAGTAGTACAACTTGATGGTAGTATGAGTACTGCAGCGTTGTTTTGTCTGAGGTTGATTCCGAGTTTAAACTTTTTGCTGAGTAAGTGGAATATTCCCATCGTGGTAAGGAAATCAACAAGAATATATGTAACAATCATGAATAGGTTGAAACTTGGGTATAGTGGAAAATCTAGAGAGAGAGAGAAGGGAACATGAGTGTATAACGCAGGAGTTGCTGTTCGTACCAACAGAAGGTAAAGAAGATCCATACACCGAACTTGTCTTGTTCCGGGGGCACGGGTGGTAGGCAAGAAGTGTTGGGGCAGAGCCCCATGGTCTCCAAGTGGTCTTCTTCGGCCGAGAAACGGCAACATAACAAGTGTGGCCCTAATTTTCTGTTGCACTCCTTTAATTTTCATCTTCTGATATGGCCTTATTGTTTGTGTCATGGGAATGAAAGAGATGGGCTAGAAATTGTGGATTTTAACAGTTAATTTGATAGATCTAAAAACCAATCGTAAGTATCAGTTGGTACACGACTACGGGAAACGAGCTTGGGTGCTACTGTCAATTCAGCCCTGTCCCGCCTTAGCATTAACAAAATGAGAGTTAAAAAGTACTTCTCTGGTCTTCTAACAGGACTAAAAAACGTAGATGTATTATATATATAAACAAACAAAAGTGCACGTTACAACCTTCTATGACATATTAACAAGAAAATTTTAGATTGACTTGGACGGTAATATTACGCATTTCATGACTTTTTCCTCTGAACCATCGTACCGTTTCAACATTTTCTTAGAAGTTCAATTTGTAACAAATCAAGGGTATTGGTAGTGGTGGAACTAGGATTTCTCTAAGGGTGGGGCAAATCTAATGGTATATACATATATCATGAGATACAATATTATGTACACATATCATTAGATGGACAATGAATACACGTTGAGTTAAAATATAATAAAATATAAATCAATATAAAATCAATTAAAGAATTATAAGTTATTTTGTGATTAGATTCATTGAAAGTGACCTATTTCGTTTTGGATTGATGAACCTATCGACATTTTAAGTGATGTGGATTTATTGTGTAGAGATCATGTAGACATATTTCTATTTGTTGTTGGGTTGATCAATTGAACATATGCAAACTTATACATTCTATAATATAAATAGGAGTCATGATCCCTAAACCTTAGTATTTTTAGCCTCCCATTTCTGTTACTCCTATCATGATAAAGATAAGAAAGAAGAGTTTAGTGGTAATGGAAGATCGGATTCTGTGCACGTGGTAGAGGACAAATACTTTGATTTTCATCATGGATTTAGGTATGCTTCTGATTTAGTTTTTATTCTTGTTGATTTAATATGATAATATCCTGTGTGAAAAGAATATGTATTTTTTTCCTTTGTGTTCTTCCCTATTTTTGGTGAATATATATATCAAATCTATGTGATATATTTTTTAACAAGTGATATCAGAACCTTAATCATGATTAAATCATTAAGGACTCTAAAATCATGTTTGAACTATGTAGAAATCATGATTTCATCTACAAAAACACACACATGGTTTCGCGTGGAAATTGAATATTGCATATTGCCAATATTCCATCATAATTTCTTGTTTGACTAATACTGGTTTTTTACTCGTAAACAGCATTACTACTAATATTGCCTACAGATTTGCTTCGAATTTGTCATGGTCTTATATTTGTTTTCAACATGACATTTTTTTTTCACGCGTATACTTTACTTGTTTTATACGCGTGACATTATATCTTTCTACGCGTAAATGGTTTCCACCTATGAAATGAACCATTAAATGAATGAATAATGTCTTTAATGGGCATTGAATGAGAAAAGTAACGCGTGATTTCACGCGTAACAATACGCATTTTCTTTATTCATGAATAACAATTAGACCTGTCAATTTCTGACACGACACGAACACGACACGATATAATCGTATTTGAATTTACTCTTATCGTGTCTCGTGTACTTATCGTGTCTATCCGGTAGACACGATTATTAAACGGATTATTTTCGTGTCTAAGGTAAAAAACCTGATAAGTACACGATAAGTACACGTTACCTAATCATGTATATAGATTATAACATTCACTATTTTGAATAGTGAATGTCTATGATATGTTGTAGACTTATGATATTAACATATCGTGTACTTATCGTGTCTATCCGGTAGACACGATTATTAAACGGATTATTTTCGTGTCTAAGGTAAAAAACCTGGTAAGTACACGATAAGTACACGTTACCTAATCTTGTATATAGATTATAACATTCACTATTTTGAATAGTGAATGTCTATGATATGTTGTAGACTTATGATATTAACATATGGAACAATGGAACTTGTGAAATATTGTTAAATGATTGGTTTCATGATTTATTAATTTATCTTTGATTTTTCTACATGTATAAAATGTGTAAATGTTAAACATATACTAAACGTGTAATCTTGTATTAAATATGTAACCATGTAATAAACGTATACTCGTGTCAATCGGATCGTTATCGTATCAAAACGACACGATTCACTTAAACGTATACTTAATGGGTCATGTCGTGTATACACGCTAACAGACAATTCGTGTTTGGGTTCATTATTAGGTACACGATAATTAAATGGATCGTGTTTGGGTTTAACATATATGTATAGTATACGCGTTTATACACGACACGATAGGTACACGACACGATCCATTTGACAGGTCTAATAACAGTAGCGTGATTAATGGAACAGTTCACGCATGATGGGTTTAAATGAAAAAAAATCTGAACATTTTGCGTAGATAATCTTTGTATTGTTAAACATATATGATGCTATTTGGTATTGCTAGCTTTTGCGTAATTTAGTTTTCATACGAATTATTTAGTATGCATTAAATATTAGTCGATGATCTGTGACATCGGATAAATTCATTATTGATGATTAAATATAAATTATCTTCTATTTTAAGAATAAATTAATCGAAACAACATCCTACTAAAATGGGATCGCTTACCTAAGTTAGTCTATTTGATATAAAAGATGTTTGTATGTTTGAGATTCATGCAACTAGTAATTGATCCAAAGGAAGGTTACTATTTGACCAAATATCAAGCAGACTTGTGGTAATAAATATGTAACAATTATAAAATTGTTCCATGTAGGTAACTAGTCAGTCCAAAGGATAACTTATTACTTGATAGGACTAATTATTAGTATTTGATTATTACATTAAAGAGTACCACTTGCAAGTTGACATTTCTACCAAATGGTTAAATGTCGATATTGGCTAGGTATCTTGAGATAGGTTCCACCATAAATTGTTGTCATTGGACTAACTATTCTTTTGGTTTTCAATTATTTATTAATTGATTCAGTTAATGCATCTACTTCTATAATTGCCAATATAAATTTAATTTCCATGCTTAATGGCACAAATTTCTAGTACTGGAAAGAGAACAATATGATTGTTCTTGAGTGCATGAATCTAGATTTAGCCCTAAAGACAGACAACTCCATTCTTTTGAGTCTGACAGTTTGGTTGAGGACAATAAATCTTATGAAAAATGAGAGCGTTGCGATTCGCTAAATCTGATTATTATGAAGCACGTTGTTCCAAAGACTTTTAAAGATATAATATCCAAAGAGATAATTTCCTAAGAGTCTCTCAATGACCTTGAGAAACGATTTGCCAAAAATAGAAAGTTGGAAAGTAGTACGCTATTGGTCAATTTAATTTCTATGAGGTACAAAGCTAAGGGAAACATAAGTGAGTACATTTTGAAGATGTCTAATGTTATATCAAAATTAACATGAGGTACAAAGCAAAGGGTAGGAAATCCCGTGACTCGACCTTTTGACCGGATGGTCAAGGTCCTAGCCCCTTTCTTGGATTTCCTTGGGCAGGAAATCCCGTGGCTCGACCTTTTGACCGGATGGTCAAGGTCCTAGTCCTTTCCTCGGATTTCCCCGGGCAGGAAATCCAGTTGTTTGACCCTCTGACCGGGCAGTCAAGGTCCTTTTTCTTTTCTCTTCTCGATTTTCGCGGACGTGGAATCTAGTTGTTGGACCTTCTGACCGGGCGGTCAGGGTCTTTTGTTTTTCCTTTTTGAGTTTTCGTGGGCGCGAAATCTCTTTGTTCGCCTTTGGTCCGTGCGGACCGGGCCCTGCTTTGCTTGACAAATTTTCTATTTGTCATGCCCCCCTTTTCTTGGGCTGGTATCCCCAACTACTCGGTTGACAACCGTCACGCTGTCAGGCGGCCCGGGTTGACAAGGCTTGATTAGCTTGTCATTTCCCGTCTCTAGGTTGATAATCTCATAATCCGGCTGATGAGTCCGACAACTTATCATTTTCTTGCCGGTGTTTTCTTTTGTTTGTGTTTTCAGCATTAGCAATAGTTTTGCATCGGTCTTCAGCATCGGCTCTTGCATTTGCATCATGCATTAGCATCACATCTCCAGCATTTAGACTAGTAGGTGCACACATCTCGCATTTGCATTTGCATTTGCATTTGGCAACAAGTCATGACTTACGGTGTATCCGCCGGATAAGTGGCTTACTGCCTATAGCAAACACTCTCCTTCTGTAACCTCAAAATGGGGGTATCTTGTCAACCCTGAGCATCGGTCTTGGTTCCCTTCGTCCCTCGACCTCGCTCAGGGAGGGGTATCTGTAGACACCTCGATTTTGAGGTGACACATTGGTAAGGCTCCAGATGTTGCTTTGGATGTGACTGACCATTGAACCAACCTCAAACCCGTAGCAAGCCTGCAGCCCAATTAAAAAATCAGACCAGTAGGGGAGAGCACTTACCTGGTACACTTAGCTAGCACACTTACCTAGCACACTTAGTTAGCACACCTACTTGGCACACTTAGCTAGAGCACTTACCTGGTACACTTAGCTAGCACACTTCCCTAGCACACCTAGCTAGCACACATAAGTGGCGCATATAGCCAGCGCTCATCCCTGGCGCACACCACTTCGTAGGCTGTGGGTTGCTGGCTTTCCACCTCCCATAGTTGTTACCTCTAGCAGCGAATATGCCATGGAATCTTCCAGGCTTTTCGTCTGCAAGGCTCTCAACATTCCCATGAGTTACCTATGAGAAAATCCTATATAAGGACCCCCATAGGTAGCCATAGGAAGAGGTTAGAAATCCTGGGTTGAAGTTAGAAATCCAGAATTCTGCAATTCTGCTCTGAGCTAGCTTCTTGCATGAGTTACATCCTCTGTCCAGCAACCTATATTCCTTTTCTGGAGCACTCCCTTGCATCCCTAAGCATCCTTGGTCCTTCCAACGCAACAAGGATCTCTTTATCTCTGAAATTTCGAGAGGGAACATCTCGAGAGGTAGGCCTTCCACCTCTTCTTCCTTTTTAGTTAAATTTTCAGAAACATGATGAAGCATACTTAAACAGGTACGTGTAGACTGTTTCATTCCATGTTCTACGAAGTTTTCATGATAAACATGCTTATTCTCTATGCAAAATAATCTCTATGCTAGTCTTTGCTTGTGTTTCTAGCATAAAGCTTGCATAAGTTGTCTTCTTTTTATCATTTCTTTGCACACAGTTTTGCCATGCATTTATGTATTCTCACACATAGAAGCATGCTTATGATCATTCGCTCACATACACTCTGATTGCATTTATCCAGATCATGTTTATTCCTAGGCATTTT
>JAMKQA010011203.1:0-33523 GCA_024699735.1 Posidonia australis
TCAACTTTCAACAAACCAAACAAATAATTTCAGAAATTGTTGAACACGAATTAGGCAAACTTCAAGCACATCCACGAATTCAAAAAATTGGCACAAGATCTGATTATCAACAAGCAATAAAATATCAAAGCACTTGGCAACCCTAACTTCAAATCCGACTAGCAGAAATCCATCAAATTCAGTAAGAACACCAAGATCAAATGCACGAACTAGCCTTCACTAAAAATTCTCCAAAAAATCCAGAAACTTTGGAACAATATGGAGAAAGTTTAGAAAACTTACAGACCCATTTCAACAAATGCAATGGAAGATTCAAGTGCCAGTCGCTAGGGTTTGCTGTAGATTTTTCTTCAAGTTCCAGCCATCTTCACGGATTCAAATCCACTTCTTAACTTCTAAAAAATGCTATGATACCACTTGTTATACGTCCAATAGCAAAAGTCCCATGAATCCAAACGAAATCAACAAATGGAATGAGAAGAAAATTCGAGTAGAAGAGGAGTTGTTCAGCCGCATACCTAGAAACGAGTTGCACCAAGGAGAAGAAATAACCAAAGATCAATCACGCAAACACCAAGGGATTTAACGTGGTTCCCCTTGCTGGGTACTCCACAGATGGCTTTCTCAAAGGTGGGTTTCACTATGGTGGTGGCTGCTACAAAAGAGAAGAAGAACTCCTCTCAAAATCGGGCTTGGTTGTTGTTCTTCAACATGCCCTAGAATGGGCGGCCATGGGTATTTATATCCATGACCCAAATACCACCCTTACCTTTGTGTACATCAAGTTACAAATGTATATCAAAGCAAATACAAATATGATGGAAGACACATTCATTACAGTGTGTTTATTCCTGTATCTTCTTTTGCTACAACATTAAACGTATGTTGTAGGTAAGGTTTCTTTGTTGTTTTTACAAGGACAACATTAAAGAACATATATTTTGCTATCGTTTGATTAACTTTTTCGTTGGTATTTTAAAAAATATCTTTAATCGTCTTTTGTTTTGAGGTTTTTTTTTTCTAACTGTAGATGCATTTGGATTGTCATATCTTTGGTTATATGTTCTGAACATTCTAGTAATATTTTTACCTTTATCCTTTTGTGTAATGCCACTACCACTGCCATTGTCATTGTCACTTCCACTTTCCTTTTAAGTTTGGGTATTATTCGTTTTATGGAATCTTTTAATTTGCACTCTATGCTATTCTTCATTTTTAGATTTCATTACTGTTCTTCTATACATTTCTTTGTCTTTTAAAGTATCATAGTTTACAGGATAAATCATATCATTATTTGAATTCGATATGGGAATAGCAACAGAAGTATCTTTATTGAAGAGAATCTTGTCGAATTTTTCTTCTCATATATTCTTATCAATTTTCTTTGTTTAAGTGTCTTTCAATAACTTTCTCGTTTGAGTAGAAACTACAAATATACATGATTTATACGTAACTACATTACTATATCTGTTTGTGTTAAAAAAGAGTGTCTTATTGATTAAACAACGTTATTACATATATAATAGAGATTGTCCCTTAGACGAATATCCATGTAAGACATATTCATTTAACACAACTCACATTAACGCTCTCCTTCAAGTTGGAGTATAGATATTGATCATGTCCAGTTTATTACATAAAAATTCAAAAACCCTAACACTCAAGTCTTTGATGAAGATATCTATTCACTGTTTTGTTAACTGAGTATAAAAGGTGCAAATAACTTCTTTCATTACCATGCTACGTATGTAATGATAGTTTACCTTAATATGTTTAGTATGTTCATGGAATATAGATTATTTGCAATGAAGATAGTTGTCTGATTATCATAATGCATAGTCATCGGGTTTTTATAGAGAAATCAAGCTTAGATAAAAATGACCTCAGCTAAATCATTTCAGAGGTAGTTTGTGCCATACAACGATACTTAGTTTCTGCATTGGATCGTGATACTATATTCTGTTTTTTGTTCCATCAGGTTACAAGGTTTCTACGTACACAGGTGTAGTATCCTGATGTAGATTTTCTATCATCTTTGCCTCCAGTATATCGAGAATCAAAGTATGCCTCAACCTTTAGGTGACTATGTCTTTTATAAGTTAGCCTTTGTCCTGGTGTGCCTTCAATGTACGTTAGTACACATAAAGCACCTTGCCAAGGTATCTCTCTAGGCTCATGTATGAATTGACTCAGTAGTCCAACAACATATGAGATATTTGATTGTGTCACAGTTATGTAGATGAACTTGCCAATCAGTGTTCTGTATCTGCCTACATCCTTGCAGGTGCTTGTAGAACTATTCTAAAATGTTGGTGTAGGATCAGTAGGTGTAATGACTTAGTTTTAGAAGTGGTGCTTTGGTTAGATAATTACGGTGAAATTCAGGTGTGTTGGGCATTAGGGGTCTCAGTACCTAATGTGAGACACGTTTTCAATAGTGTCTTACACTTGAATTGTGGGTTTCTGGTTTGTTAGTATTGTGTGGTTGTGTCGGTCCTCATAAGAGAATTGTGGGTTTGTCTTGGGTCGTGAAGGTTTGGTAGTGGGTCATTGGTGGCACGAGTCACACGGATGTGGAAAGTCACGTGGTTGAGTCTCGTGCTGTGCTTGTTTCCTTCTTTTCTTTATTTTCCTTTCTTTTTCTCCTTTTTCTTTTTTCTTTTTTCCTTTCTTTTTCTCTCTCTTCCTACTCGCCCACGTGCCTTCCTCTTCTTTTTCCCCTTCTTCTTCTTCCTTTTCTTCTTCTTCTTCTTCTTTTTCTTGGGGATGTCAAAGAGATATGAGAGGGAGACGAGAGATTTGAGAGGGGGAGGGAGATAAGAGAGAGAAAGGGGAGAAAGGGATGGTCGAGAGAGAAGGTTGAGAGAGTGGGGTAGAGGGAGGTGGTTGAAGCAGCTTGCTGCTGTCGTGTCGTCGTCGTGAAGAGGAGGACCGGAGTAGCCCGTGGTCGGAGGAGAAAGGTGCACCATCGTTTCGTTGTCCGTTGTTGTTGTGCCTTTGATGGAGGTACGTATCTCTTAAGCTTTCTTTTAATTTTCAATTTGATGTTTAAGGGCATGATAGTCTGAATTACATGTGTGTGAATACTTGGAATGTGTTTAAGAATTTTTGATGATTTATTGTGGCATTTATAACCATTGGTGGTTGTTGGTTTTGGGTCCTTTTTGACCTCTCTGTGCTTGGAAATTCATATCTTTTTGTGTGGTGAATGAATTTCAGTTTTAGTTGTTGGGTTGTGAGGTAAACTTGAGGTTCTACAACATATATTTTATTAGGATTTTATGGTGTTTATTTGGATGGTCCGCCCAAGGCTCCTAGTTGGGAGAACTTTTCTGGTTTAAGCGCTGTTTGAATTCTGACAGAGCACCTTGGGTGTAGGCCGAACGCATGGCCTACATGCATGGGTTCAATAGGGGTTCTTGGCCTCTGGCATAGGGTCTGTCTGCTTTCTGGCAGAATGCGTTGTTCATGGGTTGGTCGCGTGGCCTAGATGTGCGGGTTGGTCAGGCCCATTTTGGGTGGGTGTTACCCTAGATTTTTGGGTAGTTGGGTATTGTTAGCTAGAGTCATTACCTTGTAGGTAATCTTAGAATGTAAACGATTAGGATAATCATTAGAATGGTCTAGGGTTTGCCTAAAACGAATGAACAAGATTCCACCTCAAGTGTGGGTAAAATAAAAGATAAAATGATTTAGAAATAACAGGTTCTTTTCCTAGATGGCTTACATTGGACTTTAGGAATAATGATAGTATCCTTAGGTCTAGGACTTGTGTGATTTTGTGTGCGGCGCACTGAATGGAGTATTTAATGGCACTGTCTCAGGTGTTTGAGCTAATCTGGCTGTGCTCTTGAGAGACACGAGCTAGTAAGTGTCTTACATTTGGTGCCAGAGTGTGTAGCTCTAGTTGTGTTTGCTTTGCTGTGGTGTTTTCTAAGTGGGTTTGACACTTAGAAGATGTTTTTGTTGGTGTTTTCTTGGATTGTGGTCTTAGGTTGAGTGTGGTGTTTGTGAACCTAGACGTTTCAAGGTGTTTTTGCCTAGACCAATAGAAGAGCTGTCAAGGCTATGTTTTGTTTGTGGTTTTTTGACCTTTGGTTTCTGTACTGCTGCTGGGCACAGTGTTTCTTGAGTTTTAAAGGATATTTAATGGTTTTAAAAAGATTTTTCAAGAGAGAGTTTTGGAAAGAGAAAAGTACATATTTGAGAATGGTTTGGGAAAAAGTTTTTCGGTGCTTTATGTTTGCGTTGGGGGTCGAGATACTTGAGGTTCGTCTGGTCTGGGAGGTATGGCACTTCTTGACTGTCATTTTGAAGTTAAGGTTGTGGTCCGTGGGTTATGGTGTTTCGTAGCATGACGAGGAGGTATGATACTCCTATTGTCGCTGTGAGCGTTGAGGCTCGGGTGTTGTCGGGTGTGGAGGTATGAGACTCTTTCCTGAGTACCGTGTGGAGGACACTGTGAGGAAGCGTATCTTATGGTAGCCAGTGTGGGTGGGACACGCGTCCTTTAACTAGTAGCGTCCTGGACCGCCTTCTTAGGAGTGGTTGGCTTTGTTGAGGGTTCTCCAAGAGGAAGAATCGTGAGACGGTGAACGCTCCTACAAAGGGTGGTCGTTACCGTGGCAGTGTAGACGTCGTTGGTCGTGCTTCAGTGTATTGTGAGTGGCCAATGTTGTCTGCTTGGTGTCGAACAGTTCGACACACTGTTTGTGTTTGTGTTTTGTGTGGAGTTTTGGTTCGGGAAATCAGGCTCTAGGCCTAGAAGAGGTCGTAGCTTTGGGGCCTATTGAGGCGTAGTGTTTTGGAAACAGTGGCTTCGTGGTTTGGGAGCAGAGGCTTCGTGACTTGGTTTTGTGTTTGAGTCCAGAACGGACTATGTTGTGTAGAGCAGAGTCTCTGTAGTTGTGCTTTGGTGTGGTTTTGGGTTTGGGATGGCGAGAGTTGCTTTCTTGGACATGCATAAAAGGTTTTAAAAGTGCACGTACATGGTTTTTAAAAGGAAAAAAAAGAAAGGTTTCAAAGGCATGGTTTTGTGGCCTGTCGGGTAATGGTAAATTGCTTGGTTTGGTGTTGCGACATTTGAGAGGGATGTCAGTGCTTGTGTGCTAGGTATCGATAGATTGTCCTTTTGGTTTAACGGCATCTGAGTGTGATGCCTGTGCTTAGCTGTCCTCAGTGTAGAATACCGAGTTGTAGGTGGGGTGCGTGTTGGGTGACCGTTGAGTGATCATTTACGTGTGCTTTGTTTTGTGTGTTTTGACAGGTACAGGATAGTAGCTGTTAATTGTTAGTGCATATAGGAGGAGTCACGTTGTCACACATAAGGGATTTAGGTGAGTGTTAGTTTAGTTTTGTTTTATTGTTGAGAGTACTCAGCCTTAGTTGTATTATTAGTGTAATTATTGAGAGTTCTTAGCCTTAGCTGCATTATTAGTGGTTTTATTTTATTGTTGAGAGTACTTAGCCTTAGTAGCATTAGTAGTGTAATTGTTAGATAATAATAAAGATAAAACAAACGATTAAATGGAAATTTATAGTTAGATTTAGTGGTAATAATTTAGGAGTTGTTACAGTTGGTATCAGAGCTTAGGTTCACCTAGAAGCACTAGTCTAGGGATATCTGGTAGGATGACTTCGTAGAATTGCATATCATGCATTCCTGTACTTTGATTTTATTGATTTTCTTGATTTTTTTTGCTTGTGGTGTTGTGGAGTGTCTTCGACTTTGGTTCATGTTCGATGAGGATTTTATGCGAGGGATTACAAGGAATCTGGCAGTGAAGGTCTGCATTCTCATTTGTAGGTGGATGTCGATTCCTTGTTGGAAGGATTCCTAGTGGTTAAATTTCTTGTGATCGTCGATTTAGTGGGGCTGCTTAGGAGATAGTAGATGGAAATGGAGCGTGAAATGACGTTTGCTTGTGTGGCGCGGTTCGTTAGGATTCCTTAACTCCGTGGAGCGTGGTGTAGTGTTGTCTACGAGTTTTACGTGGGTTAAGCACTGTGTCGCCGTGGATGTAGTGGTGGTTGTCTTCTGGGAAAGACTCTGTTCTGGCTGGTGGGTAAGAGACCCTGTGGTGCATGTGGTCAGATGAGTTATGTTACCTAGAGGTTGTTCACGTCTGCTCTGGATACTGGTCTGCTTGGTGTGCTACGCCTGTGAGAAGGCAGGACATTTGCTGAGGAGGTGCCTTGTTCCTTTAAGGGGGATAGTTAATCTCCATTTATTGACCAGAGGACGTGTTTCCTTCAAAGGAGTTAGTCACCACCCAGTATTGGGTAGTTTAGTGTTTTACTGTGGAAGGTAGGGTGCAATAGTTGTCTGTCTCTGGTGTACCTTTTATGGTTGTTGTTGCTTGTTATTTGTTTGTTTGTTGTTGTTTGTCTGTTTGTTTGTTTGCTGCTTGTTCTTGTTGGTGTTTGTTGTTGTTGTTGGCAGTTTGTGGTCATCGTCGGTCGTCTGTTTGGGTTGTTGGTGTCGGTGTGGGAAGATGTCTGCAGCTCCATCCTCCTGTTGTCGCATCTAGGTGAAGCGTGAGGCTTCCCAGATGTGTGGTTGTTGTTGTCTTTGTGGTGGGTGCAGAGGATGCTTTGAGTTCCATCCTCTTGTGGTCTTTGAGTGACTCAATGAGTCGTTAGATGTCTGTTGTTGTCTTTGGATGACTTAGTGAGTCTTCAGATGTCTGTTGTTGTTTCTGGGTGACTCGGTGAGTCTGCAGATATCTGTTGTGGTCTCTGGGTAACTCGGTGAGTCTCCAGATGTCTGTTGTGGTCTCTAGATGACTCAGTGAGTTTTCAGATGTCTATTGTGGTCTCTCGGTGGGTCTCCAGATGTCTGTTGTGGTCTCTGGGTGATTCTATGGGTCCTCAGATGTCTGTTGTGGTCTTTGAGTGACTCGGTGAGTCTCTAGATGTCTGTTGCGGTTTCTGGGTGATTGGGTGAGTCTTCAGATGTTTGTTGTTGTTTTGGAGTGGCTCTGGTGAGTTCCCAAAGTCTGCGTTGTTCCTTCGAAATACTCTATTTGAGGATGGGGTATCTAGGGGAATGTGATGTGTGTGGAGTCGTGCATTGGTGTTGTACGGTTGTGTCGCACATGTTGTTTGGGATTTGGCCATGGAATGGCATAACTCGGTGTGTTATTTGTTGTGTGTTGTTTGGGATGCCTTGTCGGGGTACCCAATTGTCTTGGTTGGTTGTGGCTTGAATGACTTTGTACCATTTGGACAATGGAGATTTTTCTCTAGTGCTTTCTTTGGATGTCTTGTTATTGATTTTCTTGTTTACTTGTAGGTTGAATGGCGTAGTGTCATTCAACCTGTAGAGATCTTCTTTCTCTTGTGTTTGGTTTCGAGTTTTAGATTTCTACGATGGAGATGAGGTGAGTTAAGTGGAGCTGGCTATTCGTCTTGTTTGGTGGCGCCGCTGGTCGAGCTGGTGGGTGTGATCCCACATGTTTTCCTCTAAGTGGCCGTTTCTTGATTCGGTTGAACTATTAGTAGAGGTATTTTTGGGATAGTGACATCGTAGAGAGAGTTGTTAGGGAGGAGGAACGACTCGTGTTGGTTTGGACATTCTTGTTGGGAGTTGCTTTAGTTTGGAGATTCATTTGAGTTTGACTCCCAAGTGGTCCTTACCATTGGTGTAGTTGTTTCAGTGGAAACAATGACTTTTGTGGCCTTAGACTCTAGATTGTAGTATCCTTGACGTGAGCTTCATGCTTAATAAGTGATTTAGGTGTGTTTTGGTGTTGTACGGTTGTGTCGCACATGTTGTTTGGGATTTGGCCATGGAGTGGCATAACTCGGTGTGTTATTTGTTATGTGTTGTTTGGGATGCCTTGTCGGGGTACCCAATTGTCTTGGTTGGTTGTGGCTTGAATGACTTTGTACCATTTGGACAATGGAGATTTTTCTCTAGTGCTTTCTTTGGATGTCTTGTTATTGATTTTCTTGTTTACTTGTAGGTTGAATGGCGTAGTGTCATTCAACCTGTAGAGATCTTCTTTCTCTTGTGTTTGGTTTCGAGTTTTAGATTTCTACGATGGAGATGAGGTGAGTTAAGTGGAGTTGGCTATTCGTCTTGTTTGGTGGCGCCGCTGGTCGAGTTGGTGGGTGTGATCCCACATGTTTTCCTTTAAGTGGCCGTTTCTTGATTCGAGTGAACTATTAGTAGAGGTATTTTTGGGATAATGACACCGTAGAGAGAGTTGTTAGGGAGGAGGAACGACTCGTGTTGGTTTGGACATTCTTGTTGGGAGTTGCTTTAGTTTGGAGATTCATTTGAGTTTGACTCCCAAGTGGTCCTTACCATTGGTGTAGTTGTTTCAGTGGAAACAATGACTTTTGTGGCCTTAGACTCTAGATTGTAGTATCCTTGACGTGAGCTTCATGCTTAATAAGTGATTTAGGTGTGTTTTGGTGGTTTCACGTCTAAACTTACAAGGCTGTCATTGCAACGAGCGGTGACGAGTCTACCAATATCATTTTTGGTTGGATAAGTTTCTATTGCAGTGAGGCAACGTGGTGTCTTATGGTTCTTGTCAGTTGGGAGGATCACCGGAGGAACTGTCCACCCACGTGTTTGGTGTTGGTCACAGTGGAGGTTGTGCTTTGGATCCAATGGAGTGTCAATCTGGGAAGCAGTTCCTATATACAGGTAGCACATAGCTGGCTAGTCTGTTGGTGCACTTCAGATTCATGAAGAGCTTTGTTGTGTCTGAGTAGTCAGATTTTCTCTTGTACTTTGGATTTGAGGAGGTTTTCTATAGTGATGAGAGCTGTTGCTGAGCACTAGGTGTAGAGTTTGGTGGTTGCTGCTCAGGTTGTGCATTAGAGTGGTGCAGCGAAAGTGTGGCCAAAATTAGTTACACCTGGTCAATCCTGTGATTTGCGTGTCTTTGGGGGTGCTCTGGTTGTTTCGTGACTCTGGGAGACTATTTTGGAGCCTTTAGGTGGAGATTTTTGTGTTCGAAAGGGATTTCACCCAAAATCTTGATAGTGTTCGGACTGAAAGAGAGTTGAGTCTTTGGTATCGTCTTAGACCTAAGTAGGATGAAATGGCTTTCTGAGGTGAAGATTTCTCCTACAGTTTGTGGATTTTGGATAACATCGATGTGTTTGTGTCTGGATTGTTTTAGTGGCGTCTTAATTTTCGTACCTTTGGAATTTCGCCTAGATAATTTTGGAGGTGAAATTCCTTTAAGGGGGTTAGGTTGTAACGATTCAATTTTAGAAGTGGTGCTTTGGTCAGATAATTATTGTGAAATTTAGGTGTGTTGGGCATTGGAGGTCCTAGTGTTCAATGTGGGGTATGTTCTCAGTAATGTCTTACGCTTGGATTGTGGATTTCTGGCCTGTTAGTATTGTGTGGTTGTGTCGGTCCTCATAAGAATTTTGTGGGTTTGTCTTGGATTGTAGAGGGTGGCGGATCCCTAGTGACATGAGTCACGTGGATGTGGGAAGTCGCATGGTTGAGTCTCATGCTATGCTTCTTTCCTTTTTTTCTTTCTTTTCTTTTCTTTTTCTCTTTTCTTCTTTTCTTTCTTTTTTTCTCTCTTCCTACTCGCCCACGTGCCTTCCTCTTATTCTTCTTCTTCCTTTTCTTTTCTTCTTTTTCTTCTTCTTCTTCTTCTTCTTGGGGATGTTAGAGAGATATGAAAGGGGGAGACGAGGGAGAGATTTGAGGGGGAGAGATAAGGGGGAGGGAGATAAGAGAGAGAGGAAAAAGGAGGGAGGGATGGTCAAAAGAGTAGGGTAGAGGGAGGTGATTGAAGGAACTTGCTGTCGCCATGCCGTCGTTGCGAGGAGGACCGAAACAGCCTGTGGTCGGAGGAGGAGGGAGGTGTGTCATTGTTTCGTCGTTCGTCGTCGTCGTGCCTTTGATAGAGGTACGTACTTTTTAAGTTTTCTTTTAATTTCTAATTTGATGTCTGGGGGCATGATAGTGTGAATTTGCATGTGTGTGAATGTTTGAAATGTGTTTAGGAATTTTTGATGATTTATTGTTGCATTTATAGTCATTTATGGTAGTTGTTGGTTTTCGATCCTTTTTGACCTCTCTGTACTTGGAAATTCATATCTCCTTGTATGGTGAATGGATTTTAGTTTTGTTTATTGAGTTTTGAGGTAGACTCAAGGGTTTACAACATATATTTTATTGGGATTTTATGGTATTTGTTTGGGTGGTTCGCCTAAGGCTCCCAGTTGAGAGAAATTTTCTGACTTTCTGGTTCATGCTCTGTCTAAAATTTGACAAAGCACTTGAGGTGCGGGCCGAACGTGTGACCTACATGCATGGGTTCGGCAGGGGTTCTTGGCCTCTGGCCTAGGGTCTGTTTGCTTTCTAGCGAAATGACTAGGCCGCGGGTGGGTCATGTGGCCTAGATGCGAGGGTTGGTCATTCCCATTTTGGGTGGGTTTTGTCCTAGATTTTTGGGTCATTGGGTATTGTTAGCTAGAGTCATTACCTTGTAGGTAATCTTAGAATATCAACGATTAGGATAATCATTAGAATGATCTAGGATTTGTGGAACTCTGTCGTAGCTATTGCTGGTGGGACTCTGTGGTAGCTATTGCTGAGAGACAGGACCGCTTTTCCAGGAAGGGTTGGCTTTGTTGAGGGTTCTCCAGGAGGGAGAATCGTGGGACGGTGAACGTTCCTGCAAAGGGTGGCCGTCACCGTGGCAGTGCAGACGTTGTTGTTCGCGCTTCGGTGGATTATGTGTGGTTAATATTGTCAGTTTGGCGTTGGATAGTTCGACATACTATTTGTGTTTGTGTTTTCTACGGAGTTCTGGTACAGGAAATCAGGTTTTGGGCCTAGAGGAAGCTATGGCTTTGGCATTTGTTGTGGCGTAGTGTTTTAGGAGTGGTGGCTTCGTGGTTTGGGAGCAGAGGTTCCGTGACTTGGTTTTGTGCTTGGGTCTTGGGAAGACAATGTTGTGTTGAGTAGAGTCTCTGTAGTTGTGTTTTGGTGTGGTTTTGGGTTTGGGATGGTGAGAGTAGCATTCTTGGGAATGCATAAAAGGTTTTAAAAGTACACGCACATGGTTTTGAAAAGGAAAAGAAAAGAATAGTTTTAAAGGTATAATTTTGTGGCTTGTTGGGTAGTGGTAGACTGTCTGATTTTCTGTTGCAGCATCCGAGAGGGATGTCAGTGCTTGTGTGCTGGACGTCAGTATATTGCCTTTTTGGTTTGGCGGCATCCCGAGTGTGATGCTTGTGCTTGGCTATCCTTGGTATAGAATGTCGAATTGTATGTGAGGTGCGTGTTGGGTGACTGTTGAGTGGTCATTCACGTGTGTTTTATTTTGTGTATTTTGGCAGATGCAGGATAGTAACCTGTTGGTTGCTAGTGCATATAGGAGGAGTCATTCCACCACACATTAGGGATCAAAGTGAGTGTTAGTTTAATTTTATTTTTGTTGTTTAGTTGTTTTATTTTATTGTTGAGAGTACGTAACCTTAGTTGCATTATTAGTGTAATTCTAGGATAATAATAAAGATAAAACAAATGATTAAATGGAAATTTATAGTTAGATTTAGTGGTAGCGACTAGGTGGTTGTTACAGTAAAAGTACTATCTGGTTTGCATTCAATGAGACGAGTCTCCTAAAGTAGATCAAGTGCATATTTTCTCTAAGATAACATTATTTTTCCTTTAGCATAAGTACATTCAATACCCATAAAGCATTTATGACGTCTCATGTCCTTTGTAGTGAAGTGTCGTTGTAAATATTGCTTGGTTTCATTTATGTCCTTAACCTTACTCCTTGTAATAATGGTGTCATTTACATAAACTGCTAGTAATACATAGTCGTTAGTTTTCCTCCTGATAAATATCGAATGGTCAACAACACATCTTGTGAATCCGAAGTTCATAGTCACTTTATTGAATTTATCATATCATACTCTTGGACTCTACTTCAGACCATATATAGTCTTCTTAGGAAGGTATACATTGTTCTTTCTTTGAGCAACGTTCCTTGGAGGTTGTTCCATGTATACTTGTTTTACTAAGTCATCATAAAGAAAGACATTTTTGACATCGAGTTGATGTATATCCCATAAGTTATTGACAACGACAGATAGGATCACCTGAATTGAATTAAGGCGGACCACTTGATAAAAAGTTTTTTTGGTAATTAACATCATAGGATTGTGTAAAATCACGTGCCATCAATCTCACTTTGTATATGTTTACAGAGTTATCAGGTTTGTACTTGACAGTGAATACTCATCGACAACTGATAATGTCACTTTCTTCCATTGTGGTAGAAGTAGTGCCTCTTGATAATTCTTAGGTATATACTCTGAGGATATGGATAGGACAAATTAGTGAAAAGACAGGTGAAGGGAATCATAAGAAACAAAAGTAGAAATTGGATAGACAGTAGAAGACCACGTACCTTTTCGTAGGACAATGGGAATATCAAGATCTTGTAATGGAAGATTTGCAGAGAGAGGTGGTGGCTCAGACTGAGTTGGTGGAGTTATCTTGTGTTGTCAATGATAAACATGGAGTAGACGAGGTGTATTTGTTTACAAAGGTTGCCATTGAACATCTCCAGTATCTACAATCTTAATAGATAAAGGAGTAGGAGTAATATGACCATTAGAGGTAAAATGATCAAAATAGGAATTAGATTCTCAGATGGTGACATCAGCAGACATAAGATATCGACGACCAAGTGGATGATAGCATTTGTATCTCTTTTGGATTCGTGGATACCCTACAAAGACACACTAAAGTGATCTTGGAGCTAACTTGTCCAGACCTAGACTAAGGTTTTAAACATAAGCAATATATCCATACCTTTGGAAGGAGATTGATGAGTTCCCTCTCAGGACATAGACGACATAGTAGGATTTCACTACCAAGAGTTGTAAAGACATTCTATTGATAAGGTGAGTCGCAGTAAGTATAACATTAGACCAGAAAGATTTGGTAACATTCATTTGTAACAAGATTGTGAGAGTGACATCAAGTATGTGTAACAAGATTCCTATTGAAACTCAATAACTTTCTACATCCCTTTGAACAAATTTAAGAGCATTATCGGTCCAAATTTTGTGTGAGGTAATAGAAAATTGATTTATTATTTCAAAAAAAAATTCTTGACAATGTCAAGTACATGATATCTATCTTTAAGGAGATATACTCATGAAACTCTAAAATAGTCATTTACAAATACAATATAATAACGAAAACTAGACATAGAGACACTACGAGCGAGTCCCTAAATATTACAATGAATAAAATCAAAGGGACCTTGATTAGTAGACCAATTAAACCACTTATAGGTAGTTTGATGTTGCTTACCTAAACGACATGACTTACAAATAAATGACTTAACTGAGATTTAAGAAAGAACCTGTTGTAGATTGCGATGTGATGGATGTTCAAGACAACAATGTTGTAACAGTGAGGACTCTGTAGTAGTTGCAATCGACGCCAATTTGTTAGGTATATCATCTTAGATCAACAAGTAGACTCCATAATCTTGCTCACGGTCCAAATTAATCCTTTTTGTTATCTGTAGATCTTGAAAGGTACAATGATATGGGAAAAAAGATTATTGAACAGTAAAGTTAACAGGTAATAGTATTAATTGAAAAGTAAGGTACATAAATGACTTTCCCAAGAGTAATCTAGGAAGAGGCATCAATAACACCTTTTCTAGACACAAAACAATGATGACCAATGGTAATGGAAATAATTTTAATGTCGGATAAGTTGGAAAGATTGGTAAAAAGATTTTGAGTATCTGACATATGTGAAGAAGTTTTAAAGTCGATAATCGAAGAATCACTATTAGAATTTAGTAAGGCAAGCATACCTAAGAAAGATGCATGGGCGACAATAGCATGGGCTTAGTTATCTTGGAGTTGAAGGAACCTGTTATAGTCAGTCTGAAAGATAGTGACTGTCGAATTGGAGGAATTATTAGGTGTATTTTTTGTGACACATCTAGTTTAGGAAGGTTTACCGAACTTGTTCTAACAATGATCAGAAGCATGATTTGTCTTGTCATAGTGATCATATTTATGAGACTTATGTCCTTAAGATGAGGATTTGCCACATCCTCGTCTACAGTCTCGAGAAGAAGTAGTCAAAGTTGACTGATCAGGAATTGAAGTCGAAGTCGCAGTCGAGATGCACAATGTATGGGCAACGGTAGATGCTAGCGAAGGAAGTGTCTCTGAACTAAGGATTGGACCATGAATTTGAGAGGCCACAGTGGGGTCGAGTCCAGTAAGAAAGATAGCCACTGATAATTCCTTTTTATACTGTTTCATCTTCGATATGTCAGCAACAAAGGGTTGATAGATTTTTAGTTCGGAGGGAACTGTAAAATTGCTAAACAGAACACTCTCCCTAATGGAGTGCAAATAGCTGTTCATATAGTTTACATATGTGTGCAATATTTTTTTCATGTCTATATGTACTTTGTAGAGTATCCTATACATTTTTGGTTGGATGTAGCATCATGATACCTAGAGATTCCTCCATATTATTAATTAACTACGAAATAACAACACAATCATTCGCAAACCAGTCAGCACAAGTAGAATCTTAAGCATCAGGAGGATTCGCAGTAAGGTATTTGATTTTCTTATATGCACCAAGAAAAGTTTTAAATGTCTAAGACCATAATAGAAAATTCTTGCCATTCAGTTTGATTGACGTCCTAGAGAGGTTCTTCATCAACATCGCCCGAGATGACGCCATGGAGACAATAAAATAGGTCTGATTTGGACAGATAAATAGGAAAAAAATAGCAAAAAATTGCTGTAATCTTGAGAAAACACAATAAAAGATAAAGAAACCCACTTTTAGGGCAGCATATAAGTATCTAGGGTAAATAAGGAACAAATAATTAACTCTAGATATAAAAAAATAGATAAGAAATAGGAAACTAACCTATATCATGCTTGGAATCCCGATGGCCAGACTGTTAATGGCCGTCGGTGGCCAAAGGAAACGACGGAGGAAGGCCTTGGTGTGGCAAACAGTTGGTTGGAGGGCAGATCAGATGTCGTCAATGAGTTTTAGAGGCGTCGGTCGCAAGTTTGGCTGGAAAACGATCGTTTGGGGGCAATAGACTCGCCAAAGGCAGCTCTTGACAGCGATGGCAGTGGCTCTCGGCGGCGGCTTGGAGGTGGGGATCTAGGGTTTGAGTGTCCTAGGCTCTGTTATCGTGTTTGTGTTGAAAAAATTGTCTTATTGATTAAACAATCCTATTATATATATAAAGGAGATTGTCCTTTATACAGATATCTATGTAAGACATATCCATTTAATACACTAACAGTATCCATAGTAAGGTGTTGCTTTAATCTTGTTATTTCTTCACTCTTCATTTGCTTGTTATAGTATTTGAATTGTGTTATTTATTTATTATTATCAATAAGATATCCATGTAACTAATTTGGATCATCTGATTTAACTGTACTTATATCACTATGGCTTCCATTACTTTCGGCTCTTAAGGAACATTATGATTTTCAACATGTTTTAGTGTTTTTTACAATCATTCTTGATTTTTTTTTCAAAATTTCCTTTTTTCAATTAATTATGAAATATTCTTATTTTTTAAAAATTACGAAGAATTACTAATTTATATAATTATATATTAAGTTATTAACATCAAGATTGAAAATAATAAAATAAACTTGAAAAAACTTTAGATCTACGTAATATTATGTTAGATCTAACTAAGATCTAGGTTTATACTTTATACTTAAGATTTCATGTGAACTTAAAAAAAAGGAGTTTAAATGAGAGTTGCTTTAAATAATATAATTTTGTGGCATAATATGAAAGTGGCATAACAATACTAAATTGGTACACATTATAGGCACACACTTTGGATATTAGATGAGTATTAATTAAAGATAATAAAATTAAACTAACAAATTAAATTGCAAAAGTCTTCTAAATTACGAATCACCCAAAAAAACATGAAATTGAATACAAAAACCTAAGATCTAGCAAATAGAAATACACCAAGTATAATTATTCCTAATTTTTACAATCATTCTTGATTTTTTTGTTAAATTTTCCTATTTTTAATTAATTATTAAATATCCTGATTTTTTAAAAAATTATAAAAAATTACTGATTTTATAGAATTATTAGGTTAGATCTACATCTATGTGATAAATTGAATTATTAGGTTAAATCCTGATTTTTTAATTAATTACGAAATAAACATGTAAATTCCTTAGATCTATATAAAAACCTTAGATCTATGTAAAAATATGATTATTGAGTTAGATTTATATATTATATAAATAATTTATATAATTATATATATCTAGTTATTAACATCAAGATTCAAAATAATAAAATAAACTTGAAAAAAATCTTAGATCTTTGAAATACTATGTTAGATTTAACTAAGATCTAGGTTTATACTTTATACCTAAGATCTACATGTGAACTTAAAAAATACTATACATCTTTAAATCTCATATTGAAATATCTGAGAAATTCATCAAACATTTTTTATGTTTGCAAAAAAAAAAAAAACAACTTAGAAAAAACCTTGGAGATGGTTTGACACTTGGATGGCAAAGGCTTTTACAAAAAAAAAATGGAAAAGAAAGGCAAAGGGTGTAGCATGGTAGAAGAACCAGGAAATGGTTGAATGGCAAAGGTGGACCAATAGAGATGGCTGGACGGTAGGAGATGGTTCCAACTTACAAGCGTGTTGGATGGTTGGACGGTAGGAGATGGTATGAAACTCGGAGAAGAGAAAGGATGCAAGACGGTAGGAGATGGTTGGATGACAAGGGCGGACCGACAAAGATGATTGGATGGTAGGAGATGGTTCCAACTTGTAAGGGCGTAGGATGGCAGGAGAAGGCTAGATGGCAATGGTAGACCAGTGGAGATGGCTAGGCAACGGGAGATGGTTTCAACTTGCAAGGATGCAAGATGGCAGGAGATGGCTGGATGATTGCTGGAGAACCTTGAGTAGAGGAGGAGAGGAGAGAAGGCGTAGGTGATCCAGCAAGAAGGAAATCAGTAGACTTAAAGTCGTGTCGTGTGTGTCGGTTTTTAGGGAAGGTATGTTGGTTGACATGCAATGATGTAGTGTGAAAAACACAATATCCACCAACAGGCACGGACATCACCGACATACACACCAATATATCTATCAAAATCACGTACTTCGTGATATACCATACGATTTTGTTTCTCTAATTTAGCAAATTGACGCGTGTTGGTGATATTTAGCCGACACGTGTCGAAGTTGGATACCATGCTCATAGCTTGCTGCAGGCCAGAATTCCTTTCTAACTTTTACGTTTAGGACAATTGGTTAAAAACGAGCAGATTGAAAAGTGAAAGTCACATAATATAAAAACATCATGACCATCAATATATCAAGCCATTTGAGCCTAGTGACTAAATTGGATTGCTAGATGACAGTAGAAGGATGTTCCCTACTTTGATGGTGAGGTGACTGATGATGTATCTGGTGAGGACATTGTTGCTTCCTAAAATGAGGTGATGTCTGGTTTCCACATGAGGAGGTAAATGGCAGTCATTGCAGGTGGTGGTGGATGATTTGGAGAGCCCTTCCTTATGTGATATGGTGGATATTACGGATTGAAAGGAATCATCGTATCTTCAGGGGAAAAAGCTTGGTGTCTCCAGATCTACAGGATAAAATTGTGTCTTCAACCCTGGAATGGGGTCCTAGAATGGAGGTTTCTGATGAATCTGATGTATTTATTCAGGACTGGTTACTGGGGTTGTTGGTAGCCTGATTTAGGCCCTGTGTTGTATTTCCCTTTCTTTGGCTTATTGTCTTGATAAGCCTTTTCTTTGTTATGTTTTCTTTCAAATTGTTTTCAATAAAATTTCCGATTACTGATAAAAAAGTAGTATTTTAAATAGATATATGATATAGTTGGTATACTGTTAACTGATTATATAGTTGGTATTACTGATATATGATATATGATATATATGATTTTAAATAAGATATATGTAACGGGTATATTGGACTTTTTCTTGAAATTATTGATGACCGTTGATGAGCCTGCCCAGAGTGGCTTGGCTTGTGGCATAAGTTGTTTAGAAATAGCCAAACTCAAATCTAAAGGCTTAACGAGCTGAACCCGAGCTAGGTCATGGGCCTGAGCTGAAATTGATTTCATCAATAGTTGCCTCCAGTGGAGTCATTGTAACTTGGTATGGAGTTTCTTTTTATGTAGATGTTCTGCTTAGAGGACACCAAGGAATGCAAGTGTAAGGCAGTTGGGCTTGTAAAAATGTTTGTTCTCTTTTGTTGTCTAGATAGGATGGTGAAGTATATCATGTGATAGGCTTAATTTAAATTGACCTATTGCTGTCCTTGTTTCTCAACATAGATGGCATTGTATATACTGTATAATTGTCCTCATTTTGATATTTCAAATCTCAATAGCCATGTGATTTTTGTCGACAGTTCAAAACGAGTATCTAGCTGAGTACTCTGTGTGCATTTGACTTTATGTGAGTCATAAATTATAGAGTAGATGTTACATGGACTTTTCTGGATGTAGTTGTTGCTTATGGTTGTGCACATCACTTTGTTATGACTTTAGCTTTCTTGTTTAACAATTATAAAAAGAATGTTTATGAACTCTCACTTTTCTTTTGTATTCATGTCTGCTTCTTTAACATGTTATTTTCTTTGCTATCAGCATATCACTCATTTATTACTTACGTAATTCCAGAAGTTACATTGAAAAGAATATCTTTTTTTTTTTTAATCCACTTGAGTTGAATTTGTTTTAATCTGATGCTGTGAGTTTCCACCAGCAGACTACTGAGGAGTGCATGATGAATGAACTACAGTTTTCTATTACTTTTTTTTCAATTTGCATTTTTTGTCTCTCATCATCATTAGAAATATAATTCCTTGACAAGAACTCTTTAGATATTGCTGATGTGACACATTTTGTTCACCCTAACACTCCTCTGGATGAGGAAGCCACCCAAAGAGGAACATCTGTATATCTTGTTGAGCGCCGAATTGACATGCTTCCTAAACCTCTAACGGAAGGTAGATTTATTGGATTTGGTATCTCATTTAATATCCACTTTATACATTTAATTTGTTTGGAAGTAGAGTTAAATAAAGGATTTCTTTGTTGTGGCATGTATCCAGATGTCTGTTCTCTTCGTGCTGATGTGGAGAGGCTGGCCTTCTCTGTGATATGGGTAAGTTTTTGTCATCTCCCTCACTGGATATTTCTTTCCTCACAGAAGTCTTAAAAGAACTAGAATGGTTTCGAAATGCTCAGAAATGCAAGTTTGCAGATCGTATGCTGTTAATAAATTGCATTTTGGCTGTAATGGTTGTAAATGCAGACAAACCCATTATTATGCATGTCACTACCTCAAACAGCTTTCTCTCATTATCCTATGTGAATATTAGGTTAAAATAATGTGTTATTGATTAATGAGAAGAGAGTATACATATATATAAGGCTTATTGGATACCCAACTTAAATGGATATATAATAACCCAATAAGTAAATCAATAAGACTCTAATGCTAAACTATAATACTATTCTTCAAGCTGGAGTATATATATATCAATCGTGTCCAACTTGATACAAAGAGTCTCAAAAACTTCAACACTCATGTCTTTAGTGAAAATGTTTGTTAATTGTTCTGAAGACTAAGTGTAAGGTGTAAAAATAACTCCATTCATCACCATATCTTATATATAATAGTAATCTACATTGATATGCTTTGTACACTTATGGAAAATAGGATTATCACAATGTATAGCTATAGGAGTCTCCATAGAGAAACCATGCTCCATTAGAAGAGATTTGTACTTGTACTTTGCATTGACATTGAATTTAGATACAATATTCTGTTTCTTGCTCCACTAAGTAACTAAGTTGCCTCCAACATATGTACAGTAGTCCAAAGTAGACTTTCTGTCTCTTCTATCCTTTGTATATCCAGAGTTTGAATAGGTTTCGATCTTAAAATGATTATTTTTCTTGTAGACAAGACTTTTACCTGGAGCATCCTTGATGTAAGTCAGCACACAAGGCTCCATGTTAGTGCATCATCTTGGGTTCATGCATAAACTAATTGAGAAGATTGACTATAAGGTTATATCATGAAGGATAACAGTCAAGTATATCAGCTTCCCAATCAAACATTTGTACTATCTAGGGTTCTCAAGTGTCTTTGAATAACTATTCCAAAACATGAGTCTCTACTCCATGGGAGTACTTTCGGGCTACAACCTGAGTCCTACCTCTTGAAGATCTAATATATATTTTCTTTGAGATAATGCCATCCTTCCCTTGGTATACACAAACTTAATGTTCAGAAAGAATCGTGCTTTGCTCATATCCTTAGTGACAAAATGTGTTGTGAGGTATCTTTTGATTTTACTAATGGCTACAAAGTCATTACTCATCAGCAATATGTCGTCAACATAAATTTCTAGAATCACATTGTTCGAGTTAAATATTCTTGTAGAAGACTAAATGATTAATACATTTTTAAAAACCGTCCTACATAACAACTGTGCTAAACTTATTAAACCATGTTTGAGGACTTTGCTTTAGGCCATAAATCTTCTTATTCAGACAGTAAACTCTATCTTTTCCTTGAGCAATATACACTGGAAGTTATTCCATAAGCACCTGATCTAGCAATTTGTTATAGAGAAAAGTATTCTTCACATTTAACTAATAAAGCTCCTACAACTGATTGACCGTAATGGATAAGAGAAATCTGATGGAATTGAGTTAAGTTACTGGGGGGAAGGTCTCTATATAATCAACTCTATATGTCTAAGTAAAACTACGAGGAATAAGAAGTCCATTATACCTTTTAATTGACCCATCTCGTTTACACTTAATCGTGTAGACCTATCTACAAGTGACTTTACTTATGTTGACAGGACGAGTCACCAACTTCATGTATCATGTGACATTAATGTTGACATTTCGTCATTCATAGCTACCTTCCAATGTGACATAAGAAATGTCTCTTGGTAATTCTTGGGAATAGATTTATAGAAACAGACAAGGAAAAACTACGAAAGGAGAGATTAAAATGATCATAAGAAACAAAATTTGAAATACGGTGAGCTGTACAAGGACAGTTACCCTTTTATAGTGTAATTAAAAGGTCAAGGCAAGATTCGGGTTGATTTGCATTGAAGGTCGAGGAAGATTCTAATGGAGGTGGCTATTGTGGTTGTTGACGATGACAATACACCTACAAAAGATGTAGTCTCTCTTGAGGCTTGTTTGTGCCTCGGAAACGAGAGAAAATGTAAAACGTCAGTCAAAAAGAAACCAAAGGAAATAGAAACTAACAAAATTTATACTAATTTTCTAGTATTTGTGCTGTCATTGAAAACAAATAAAAAGCAAAAACTATGTGTTGTGCTTATTAATGGAAATAGATGGATACCATGTACTCCTTGGTCATTAATCAATAATAGATTATTTTTTTTTTTTCTAATCTTCACAATTGGATTTAGTTTATAACCACAACTCATGAAAATGCTATGAAAATTTAAGATCTCAAATGACTAATAATAAGTAGTAGAAATTATACATACTAAGTGCCTTTTGATTCATGTAATATCCAAAGTTTGGGCAAGATTACTACAGTGAACCTATTTTAATCAGATTATTTTTGAGAAAAAAAAAGATATCCAAAGATTACTACGTTTTCAAAATTCAAAGATCTGTATATCTTAGAGCATAGTTATCCAAGAGAAAAAAATGCTTAAAAATATAAGATTAATTAAAAAAATCTCTCTAAAATTTTACAAATCAAATAGGAGACAGCGCTCGAATTGTTCCCACGAGAATGAAGGCTTTGGTGGTGGTGGTGGCATGGGAGATGGGGGTTGCTTCTTCTTCTTCCTTCTCTTCGTGTGCTCCTCCTCCTCCTTATACTGTTGTTGTTACTTCTACACATCGTTGTAAAGAAGCAAGAATCAGATCAATACTATCAAGAAGAAGTACAAGTTCAAGAAGGCGAGGATCGTCGACTCTGGCAGTGGGAGCTAGTGGCTGTTCTTCAATCGCCTTGAGACCTTGATTGGGAGTTCGACGTTTGCCTCTGCCTCTACCATGTTTTTTGTCAAGAGGACGAAAGGGCTCGTTGCTTTACCTTTGGCTTCTTTTCCACAGCCTTTTGTTGTTTCGATGCTGAGCAAGAAGCACATCAGGGCACTGATAGGAGGTTCTTCGTTAAGGTGGGGGATTGTTCTGTGGTTGCTACGACGGTGGTAGCAAGGGAGGATGAGGCTTATTTGGAGTCATCGCGGTCGATTATTGATCGATCGTCAAAGAGACGGGTAAGGAAGGTGGTGGCGATTGTGGGGAGGATAGAGGGTTGTGAATAAAGGAGGACAAAGAAAGATGAGGGGAGTGAAGGAGGATGAAGAAAAAGGGAATAAGGGCATGCGTTTCCATCCGAATTCCAACCTAAAACCTTGGAAACAAAAATCCATTTCCTTTTTGTACTCTGGAAACATCACTTAAAAAAGTAGTTAAACAGAAGTCATTTTCCTTTTCTTTAGTTTTCTTTTGATTCTCCCCTCAATTTACATGTATTGGGTTATTTTGACTTGTCACTGGTGGTTGAATAGTAGAGGTAAGGGAGGACTTTCAATCTCAAAACATGTAGACTCAAAGAAGGTGACATTAGTTGGCACAAAATAATGCCCGGTAAGAGGATGAAAGCAATGATATCCTCGTTGTGTTTTAGAGTAATCTACAAACACACTTTATTTTAATAAAATGAAGGGACAACTTGTCAAAACTAGGAGACAAGTCTTGAACAAAAGTAACACAATCAAACACTTTAGGTGGTAAGAAGAATAGTTCTGTACCCAAACAAAGATGTCGAAGAGGAATCTCACCACTTAAAGGAGTAGAAGGCATCCTATTTATCAAATAAGAGGCTGTGAGAACAACACCAGACTATAAGAGTTTTGAAACTTTCATTTGTAACATAATAGTATAGGTGACATCTAGAGTGTGTCAGTATTTATGTTTAATTACGTTATTTTGTTGAGAGGTATGATGATAAGTAGTTTGATGGATAACGCTAAAGGATGCACAATATGATTGAATCTCATATTGAACAAATTCTAAAGCATTATTAGTGTACATATATTTTGGTATAATTGAAAATTGATTTATTATTTCATTGAAGAAATTTTTGATTACATCTAGAATATGACTACGATCCTTCAAGAGGTAGACCCAAGATACATGTGAATAATTATCTATAAAAACAAAATAATATGTATGACATGAGACAGACAGAACTCTAGTTGGATATCAAATATCACAATGGACTAAATCAAACTGACTCTAGCTAGACACATGAGGAAGACATCAAAAGAAAGCACGATGGTGCTTGTGTAACTGACACGATTCATAATCAAAAGATGAAATTGAAATCGAAGGCAATGCTTGTTGCAACTTTCTATGAGATGGACGATCAAGTTGGTAGTGCTACAAAATGGAAGGTTTAGATGTAGATGCCAGAGACGCAAGTTTTCGAGGTATTTCATCATGAACCAAGATGTACACGCCATGTCTCCGTTAACGGTCCAAATCGATCCTTTTTCTCGTTTGCAAATCTTGAAAAACGTAGTGGAAAAGAAAGAAGGTTACACAACAAAGCAATTAATTGGTAATAGTACTAATATATAAAAGGTTAACAATTAGGTACATAAAGGACCTTCTGGAATTGAATTTAGAAAGACACCTGCACAATCTCTTTTGTGGATATTGAACAAGAACGGCCATCAACAATGGAAATAGAATGAATAACGGATGATTAGGAAAGATAGGTAAAAAGGTTACATTTGCTTGACATATGAGAAGAGGCTTTTGAATCTATAATCCAGGAATTGTCCCGAGAGGCAAGTAAGACACTCATACTTGAGGTGGTAGCATGTGATGTTATGGTGGTGGTGTTAGTGGCCCGAAGTTGTAAGAATTGTTCGTAGTTAGCTTATGAGATGGTAACAATATGCTCATCAGTAGGTGTAGTAGGGATTGTCTTTGTAGTAGCATGAGTCCGTTGTGATTTGTCATACTTATCTTAACATTTTTCTGATTTGTGTCCAAACCATCCATAATGCTGATAACACGGTTCTCCTCCACTGTTTGTGTGTCCAGCACGTCCTCGTTGTGCCATACCCTGACCACGACCTCGAGACACTACCATAGCTGACTGATTTGATATTGAAGTAGGTGTGGCAGTGGAAATCTGCAGAACCTTGGAGAATGTTAGGACAGGCTGTTAGGAGTGCTCTGGATTAAGGCTGGAGAGGTAGGCAACAACTACTAGCTCATCCCCATATAGTCGCATCTTGTTGATATTAACGGTCAACAATTGGTATACATTAAGCTCGTCTAACAAGGTTCGTAGAGCCATATAGTGATCGTGCATCGATCTATCTCCCTGTTGGAGCGTAAACAAGTACTCGTATACCTCGAATGCTTTTGATATTTTTCTCATGTCCATATGTTGTCTTCAATGTATCCTAAATTTTCTTTGCGGGCGAAGCATCATGACACCATGAGCAACAATAGATTTCGTGTTATTTACCAACCAAGAGACAATGGCTACATCATCAGCATATCAATCCTTATATGTTGCATCCTTAGCATCAAGAGAAAGAACAATTTTTTAGAAGATGGCTTTGGAAGGGCCCTGAAATTCATTTGGTGGGAAGTGCATTGCCCTCTGTAGGACGATCAGATATTAGATCTTCTAATGTGGCTTTATTAGTATATTGGTTGAGGCAATAGTTCACATAGGACGATCAGCTGTTGGTTTGAAATTCTTCAAAGCACTTTGGGATCTCAAGGAGGCAGCTTTCCTGCAATTTAGAGGACAACAGGAGAAGTGTGATCCATTGTTCCAAAAAAACAGAAAAAAAAGACTGCTTAAATGTTTTTTACATGACACCATTTTTTGTGTAAAAAATGGCTGCTTTTTAATATAATGTTAATGATTTGTTGTCAATGACATAATTTGATAATCTAGGTACTTATTTGTTTATTTATGTTTGTCATTTATTTAGTTATGTAATTTATGTTTTTGAATTAAATTACTTGTGGTGAATAATAATTATGCACATGTGGTTGAATGATAATTACACGTATTCAAGACATGGCTTTAAATGTCAGTTTGCGTCAGACTTTGGCAAGTTGAAAAAAGGCATGTTTGGCAAAAAATCAATGTTTAAGTATCACGTCAATGGAAATGTAGTAAAAAAAAATCACCTTCGTTCATAAAATTGCGATGTCGGTATCGTGTCAGTGGCGTGTTGGGAGATTGAAAATCTGACACATGTCATGATTTAAGTTATGTTTTTTTGAATTAAATTACTTGTTTTTCCTTTAAACCACTGTTTAAACTCCCTTTTTTTTTCAAAAAACATTTAGAGACTCAATCTGTTTAGTTGCCAATTTCCATTTTTTTAAAACATTGGTGTGTTTATTAGTTATTTCACAAAGCCCACTAGCTTTTGCCTCACTCATGTTCCATGCTACCAAGACAAAAAAGTTAACCTTTTCACTAAAAAAATTAAATCCTTGAGGAAGCAAAAGGAAAAGGAGGATTTGCATGGGTTACATGGAAAAAAAAACATGAACCATGACGGAAAGAAATCCTACTTCCCAAGGGTGAGGCCGATCTCCATTCCTCTATGGAAAAGAATCAATTCTGAATGTAATTGGCTAATTGTGGGATAAGTAACTAGAAAATGAAATGAAATTGAGGTAGGAATCTGTAACCAATTTCAGCAGTGTAACCCCAGTTCTTTGAATTTGTCTATAAAATAGAGAGAGGGTGGGCATGTCCTTGACAGGGACGTGCATACTAAGGCTTTCCTATTTACCGGATCTTACCCAATTTTTTCTTCACTGGAAAAGGGACTTATATAGTGCATGTTGTACTATGGTTCTGAAAGTGCAGCATTATTTGCATGTTTTGTATGAAAAATGAAGAAGTTGCATAAAGATTTTTGGGTTTTGCTTGTCACTGTTTGACTGTTAGTTAATAAATTTTCTTTGGATAAGTTATTCGACATCTTTTCCTATCAGTAATAATTAATGCTTGATAAATTTTCTTAAGTTTATTTTTAGGATAAATTCTTTAATAGTATCTTCAACTATTCCTGTTTTTTAATTTAGTACATTTAACTTTAAAGTCCGTCACTTTGATACCGTAAACCTGTATTATGTTTCAATTTACAATAAATTTGATAACTCTAATAAATTTCGACATAAAAGGTCAATTATGTCCTTTTATTTTATTTCCTTTTTGCCAATCCCTTTCTTCTTCATTCTTATCTTCGTCCATCTCTCTAGTTTCCTGTCGATGCAACCATCTCCTTCGTTCCTCTCACGGCCATCTACCTCCATCTCCCCAGCCCACCTCCACCTAGCCACACCTCCCTCCCGACTACTACCTTGAGTTGAGAACCTCCTAGAGCATCGCCGAAAGGGTACTTCTACAAGTCGCCGATCACTGTCGGAATCTACTGATGCAACCTAGGTGTTCGTCTTCTTGACTTTTGCCTACCGTTGGACCTCGATGACATCCATCTCACCATGGCAAAGAGAAAGGAAGAAGAAAGGAGAGGAACACGTCCCTCTTATGCACGATATAAACGTTGGACCCGTACTTCGTCTAGTCCTCCATTGTCAAGTCCCCATCCTTGATGATTGCAATCGGCTTGTTTTGGAATATCGACATTGCTTCGACGCACACTGCGCATGTTGATATCCCCTTGTTCTAAAACTCCTCCGACCTTGGGTACTTGAGCCTGTGCGCCATCGCATCGGTGGTGACGATGACGGAGTTGGCCTTGATGGTGGTGGAGTCAGAGATGATGATGAAGGGTTGAAAGGAGAAATTGATAGAGGAGATGGTCTCGATGCAGATCTATGTCCCGAACTGGATGGACTGGGCATGGAACTTGTCGGTGAGCTTGAGGCCCTCGATCCCGTTGGGAAACCTGGGGAAGTTCTTGACCTCAGAGGTGGTGGTGAGTTGGTTGTCGGAGGCAATGCTATTGGTGAGCCAACCCTCGAAGAGGATGGGGTTGAGTTGGCCCAGGTCGTGTAGATCGTGGTTGTGTGGTCGGTGGAAGAGCAGATGCTGGTGGAGGTGGATAGCTTGCGGAAGAGGAAGGTGAGTTTTGACAGTAGGCTGCTCATGGCCAGGTGAGCTTGAAGGGTTGTGTTTTGTCTGTCTTCACTCTGTTAGGGGTATTTTTGTCTTTTTATTTTTTTCATCAAATGTTTCATAATAGAATAATTAAATTGACTAACGGTAATAATTAAGGGTATCATAGTGACTGGTTTTATAGTTGAAAGTATTGAAGTTAAGAAACATGAATAGGTGAGGGAGAGTATTATTAAGGAATGTACTCTTATTTTTAGTAGCACTCTTATTTGAAATCTGGACATTTAAGAGTGATTCAACCATCCACTCAAAAAAATGATTCAGCCACTTATGCAGATATTATTAGATTGGTCATGATGATATTATTTTTGTTACTTCTAGTAGTAACCAAAAACAGAATATGGTCTTTGTATTATCAAAAGTTTCATGAGTACTTAATTTTTACTCGAATTCACCGTGCAGGAAATGACCCCCGATGCCAATGTTATATCTACAAGGTACACGAAAAGTGTAATCAAGTCTTGTGCTGCGTTATCCTATGTGGAAGCTCAAGCAAGAATGGATGATAGGTACTGTCATCTGCTTTTTTGCTTCTGTATCTTGCTTTGCTTTTGCTTCATCGATATAAGTAAATTATGCTGTACCTTTATTGAAATGTTTTTGTTCATTTTGTCCACCCATAATCTTTTCCATCTACATGTTGCACATCAATATAATCACTGATTTGGATGTGGATTTCTACTGATCTATTCAAAAATTTAGTAATACTCTCTTCTATACCAAGGGAATTCTTTTAGAAATTACTTTACCACTAAAATTCTATTCGTTTAGGAATGTTTTCTATTAATATAGCTATTAATTTTGATGTAGACTGCTGCATATGTAGGCATACATGTGCAATTTCACTTCAGAAGTGAACAAGAGATGCATTTCCATGCAGAATATTTGTATTGTCAGGATATTCTAGTGGGTCTATACATATTATTGGTAGTCATGCTGTATGAATATTTAATTCTGCATGTCATTATCTGTATTCTTGCTTTTGGGAATCGGGGATGAGTTTTTTTTTTGGGTCCCTTGAGTTTTGTATCTGTGCAACTGACAAGTGTCATCTGTAACAAGGTTTTAAATTTCCAGTGTCCTTGCCTCCATTTTTGTAGGTTGTTACCTTGACAAAGTTTACACTGAAGTTGGTAAACTCCCAGCATAGTATTGATATCTTGGAAATTGGAATTTGTTTTGAATTGCATGTGCCATGCTGGTGGTGACATAAGTCTGGAAATATCTTCAAAATACATACTCTGATTTTTTATAATTATTTGTACATACAGACATTCATCCCCAAGTTATTTAAAAAGTCAAAATCAAATCCTTTTCAACATACATTATATTACCTCTCTTGCTACAATCAAGAGCAAAGCAAAAGTGTTACTTCATAACATGGTATTAATCTATACTTGGCTCAGGATTTTAGGTGGTTATCATTTCAGACGTGTGTAGTTTGATTCTGAAAGCTTTGTTAACAAAGTTTAGATAAAGGGCCTAACTCTCTGACAAAGTTCTATATTTAACCATGGGTTTTCGTGCTTATTCTTACCATTCGAAACTAGAAGGATTTTGGTGTTTTAGGTATGGTGGTGGGGGGGAACTCTAGAAGCTGTATTTGCAATATTGGGATAAAAGATATGTCATTTTATACATATTTTATTTAAAAAGGGAAAAAGTAAATGAGGCTGTTAAGTTGTGCTTGGTAGACTCTGGAAGAATAGATAGTTATAAACTGCATGCAAACTCTATCGCCCGATGTGCATGCATCTCCTCTATGTTTTACCAGGCTGTTTACGTTGTGCTTAGTTTTTGATATACCATTTATTTAGCTGATACACCTCTTATTTGGTTATTTATCTGATGCACATAGCTGGTACTGTTTATTTAGCTATGTATCTGATGCACAAAGCTGATACATTTATGTTTTACCTGGCTGTTTGTATTTATTAAACTTTTGATTCACCATTTCTTTGGTGGATGCTGTTGGTCTGATGCACATTGCTGTATCTGGGGTTATGTTTTTGACAATTGTTGTATGAAAAAAATTATGCTTAATTTGGTGCCGCATCTTTGATGTTTATGCCTGAATAGTAACAACCAACCAAAATGCAACAATGGCATTTAAGTATAAATCTAAATGTATTTCAGTAAGAGGTGGTTTCCCTTTTCAAGGTGCTACAATAACAGTAACAGTTGGTATCAGAAATATTCTGTCAATATATTTTGTTGCTATGTTGAAGTAATTTACTCATTCCCAAAAATGTACAGTCGCTTAGTGGATCCATTGACTACCGACCTGCGGAATTTGAATAAACTAGCAAAGGTTTGTATGGTTATAATCTAATTCTATTGTGTTAAATCTCTAGTATTCTTTTTCATCTTCTTCAGGTTAAAATTTCACATATTATGTGCTTCTGGTGGTTCACAGATCATGAGGCATAGGCGTATTGAAAGGGGAGCACTTACACTTGCTTCTGCAGAAGTCAAATTTAAGATTGACACTGAAACCCACGATCCTCTTGACATAGGTATTATCAGATGTCTGCTTCATGGCTACTACTATTGAGAGTTGACAATGGCCTGTTTTTGTAGGAATGTATCAAATACGGGAAGCAAACCAAATGATTGAGGAGTTTATGCTTGCTGCTAATGTTTCAGTTGCAGAAAAAATTCTAAAAGATTTTCCTTTATGTTCCTTGTTAAGGTATGTTGTTAATGTCCACGTCTGCGGAAAATGCTAATGCAACACCTTTTATTTCCTTGGGATTAATGTCTTCAAGAGTAACATTATTTACAGGAGCCATTGACCCTCTATGGTTTTATCTGGGGGCATGCATGATTGAAGTGGTTAGCTTGGTAAATACTGAGTTTAGGATGTCCATCAAGTAGTCAGATGCATTAAGGTGCCTAGCCTTGCTTGTCGTTTTAGTAAAAACACTTATTATATCTCTTATTTGTTCCATTACTTTCTTGTCTAAGGATTTTTGTTAACGACCCTCTGGCAATTTATGTCTCCATCTCATATTTTAGTCTATCATTCTTTGAAGAGGTAGGAGGGAAGAATTAGATGCATCCAGTATTACATAAATATGAATAGGATCAAATGCTAAATGAAACAGTTTTGTACCTTATATTTGAAGTTTTTACCACTTTTCCATCTGTGGTCCGAGAATGATTGTAGACAGTTTAGATCTTCTGCAGCGGAATGTGACACAACACAACTAGCTATATATTAAATGCACAGGTGGAAAATGTGATTTACCTCGTTATTTTTGCCATTTCAACTATGGCATGTGTATCTATTGTCTGTAGGATCAGAGTTGGTGGTAAAAAAAACCATTTATCTCTCAATCCAGAAGTTTCTTTTGAAAGTAGGATACATGTTTTGTTAGCTTGATCACTAATCCTGTATGTTCATGGTCGTGCATGCATATACTTTTTAACAGGCGGCATCCAATTCCAACGAAAGAAATGCTAGAACCACTATTGCGTACAACAGTTGCTGTTGGCCTAAATTTGGATGTTTCTTCTTCAAAAGCACTGGCTGATTCACTTGATCGTGCAGTTGTAAGATAATTTTACCTGCTTCCATATAATTCATTGGTTTTGTAGCCTGTGTTGGACACCGTGATTGAGCGTTATTATGAGACATGGATTTTTTCTTAAGATTTATGGTCCTTTTAGGAAAATTGTCTTAGCTTTTGCTTCTGTTTTGTTATCTTGCTCAAGGACATCAAAATCATGGCTATAATGTTTTTTCGTTGTAATGCTTATTTGGATATTATTTGACAGTGTGATGACCCATACTTCAATACATTGATTCGAATTCTTGCCACTAGATGCATGACTCAGGTGAATTGTCTAGGTTATTTTGCTAAATTATCATTATAATGTATCTGGTAATCTTATAATGCAAATTTGGCATTTCTGAAATACATAGGCAGTGTACTTCTGTAGTGGCGATTTAACCCCTCCAGAATTTCACCACTATGGGCTTGCTGCTCCTCTCTATACCCATTTTACGTCTCCCATACGAAGATACGCAGGTTAGTGATCCTTTTAATCTCTCTTTGGTTTCAAGAATAACAAGTAGAATAAATCTAAAATAGGAATTACTATTTTGTTTAGTTGTGTAAAAATCAGAATAAACTTAAAATAATAATTTCTATTTTGATTTACTTATACTAAAATAGTTATTCCGTAGGAAGGTCCATCAGGTTATTTTGATATATGCATGCATGTATACAGTATGTTTATTTTTTGTATAAAATTTAATATATATATATATAATATGATGTATATATACTTTAAATTAGATATTTATCTTGATAATCAAATTGATTATTATTAATTTACATATTTTTCACTTATTCTAACAATTATTCTGATACTTATTCTATTTTGTACTCAAACTGAAATATCTTTTAATACATACTTATTCGTCTTTAAAGAAAATTACTTTTAAATTGAATAAGAATATTATTAGAATACTAATACTACTTTTTACTTATTCTTACTTTTTTTATTCTACATTTAAAGAAGGGCTTAGTTTACTTGTACAAGTCTTATTAAAACAATAAAATAATGGCAATAATAGCAACAAGAATCTTTCTCCATCCAATTTTTTTAAGGATTCTAATGTTTTATACTTCTTATTGAATGGTTTCATTTATACTTCCATCTTTCAGAATATTTTCCAGTTAGAATAGTTTAGGTTATTTCATGCTCTTTCGAACTCCAGCTTGAATCAAAGAAATGCTCTCTTCTGGTTCGGGCATGGTCCTTTGCTGCATGACCACAACAACCTAACACGTATTCCACCACTTAATGGAATAAATTTATGATCAATCACCACTTTTTGACCTATTTTATGGTCATCTCTTGAGACTGGATCCTAAATTATTAGTTCTAAGTATTCTGGCGTGTATTACATAATTTTTGATAAATAAGTTGGAAACCTCAGCACGTTCCTGGAATCTGATTAAGTTAGCATCATATGTAGACCTGTCAAACGGATCTTGTCGTGTATCTATCGTGTCGTGTATAAACGTGTATAATATATGTATATAGTAAACCCAAACACGATCCATTTAATTGTCGTGTACTTAATATTAAATCCAAACACAAACTGTCAATTAATGTGTATACACGACACGACCCGTTAAGTACACGTTTAAGTGAATCGTGTTGTTTTGACACGATAACGATCCGATTGACACGAGTACACGTTTACACGTTTATTACACGATTACACGGTTACACGCATATTATACGTTACACGAATATATGTTTAGTACATGAATACACATTTAGTACATGTTTAACGTAAATAATGATAAATAAATGTTAATATAATAACGTGTATTTAACGTATACTAAACAGGTAGTCGTGTACTATGTACACGATTAGTTAACGTGTACTAATCGTGTACTTATCGGATTTTTTACCTTAGACACGAAAACGACCCGTTTAATAATCTTGTCTAATTATTAGACACGATAAGTACACGAGACACGATAAGGCTAAACCCAAACACGGTTATATCGTGTCGTGTTCGTGTCGTGTTATCGTGTCGTGTTAGAAATTGATAGGTCTAATCATATGAGGAAAACGTCAACTAATGATTGAGATAATGGAAAGTAATTTTAAGAGTAAACATGCTACAACATATAAGTGAGAAGCATCCAGTTTCTTTTATGCTACAACATAGAACTTTAGACGGCAGGTGGAAATGAATCTAGGAAGGTTGATAATTGAGTTAATATATCTTTCTTTCACATGTTTATGTGTGTTGGTGACATGGTGATATACACGAACTGTCAATTAACGTGTACTTAATACTAATCCCAAACACAAACTGTCAATTAACGTGTATACACGACACGACCCGTTAAATACACGTTTAAGTGAATCGTGTTGTTTTGACACGATAACGATCCGATTGACACGAGTACACGTTTACACGTTTATTACACGATTACACGTATATTACACGGTTACACGCATATTACACGTTACACGAATATACGTTTAGTACACGAATACACATTTAGTACATGTTTAACGTAAATAATGATAAATAAATATTAATATAATAACGTGTATTTAATGTATACTAAACAGGTAGTCGTGTACTATGTACACGATTAGTTAACGTACACTAATCGTGTACTTATCGGATTTTTTACCTTAGACACGAAAACGACCCGTTTAATAATCGTGTCTAATTATTAGACACGATAAGTACACGAGACACG
>JAMKQA010011204.1:0-18712 GCA_024699735.1 Posidonia australis
CGCTGTGCGTGGAAAATGGTCGTTGGCCCGTGGGCCCGGCCCGGCCTGAACTGGCCCGGACCGGCCCGAATGCGGGCCATGGGCCGTGCCAGGCCCATGTCCTGTTGCGGCCGGTCCGGCCCGAATTCCATGTCTATATCGATGTTCTTAAGGTCGATCTCACTGGCTCATCGGTGTCCTCTATAGCATCCTCATATGTTACGTATTCTTTACTAGTTTCCTATCATTTCATTAAAATCCACCAGTGGAGTTAAAGTTTCTCTCACCTCTCCCCCCTTCCTCCTTCACTAGTGATGGACCATGGCAGTTCCAACGACCCTGTTTCGAAGTGGAAGCATGACGACCTTTTTGACGACATCAACCTCTCTCTCCTCAAGGCCCTGGAGAAGACGTAGAATAGCATCATTGATGTCCTTGACGTGTGGATCATGATGAAGTGCGTCTTCTCCTTCAAGCATTGCCTTCGGGACAACCTCGACAAGTTCACCAACTTTTAAATCAAGCTTTACAATGAGTTTGAGCGACTCAAGGTCCTCGTCGGTAGGCTCGAGTTTTACCCTGACCTCATTATCCTCAACGTCGTTCCGTCCATTGGTGGCCTCCTCGAGCACGACAACGCCAACATCATCGTCGACATCGTCAGGCTTCTCATAAAACTCACAAGACGACAAGAAGAAGGTTACAGAAGAAAGGAAAATGAAGAGCAACAACGAGAACAAGAAAGATTTTTTTTTGGAAGAATAGGATTTGTGGGTAGAGCGATTTTTGTTGTAATATTGGATTTTGAATGAAAACAATATAGAAAATATATGAAAAAAAATTCTAACGTTTTTTTAAAGGTTACATTTCATAACTTTTTTTCCAACATTTTTGATGTATTTTACACATGACAAATAGATTTGTAATTTTTTATATATTTAATTCAAAATTTTCTTTATAATTAATTATTTATAATAAATTATAAAAAATAATCGTTACTAAACAATGATGCGAAAAGAAAGAAAAAATAAGAGGCACATCTCCCAGTTTCCTTTCTCGGATCGCACCCGATCGCAACTCTGCAATCTCCTGCCATTCCCGAGACGGAACGTAATTCGAGGAGAAATCTGGTCACTGGTGTTTGTTCGGCCTATAAATACTCCAATCTTCCCCATTCATTTCATTTCCTGCTTTCTCCTTGCTGTCTGTTGTCCGATCTGATCTGAAGCGGCGGAGGAGGGGGGAAGGAGAGATGCCGCGGGGAACGTTGGAAGTGCTCCTCGTCGGGGCCAAAGGGCTCGAGGACACCGACTTCCTATGTGAGATCAGATCATCGAGTCCTTGATTTGGAAGTTTGTGTGTTTTCGCTTGAGAATTCTCGTCTTAGATGCAGAAATTTTTGAAGCGTGTGTTTGGCGCGCGCGTGTGCGTGCTTCCATGCGCGTTCTTGCTGCCGATCTCTATTTCTCGTGGTTCGGTTTCGGTGTTCATGTTTTTTCTATTGTTTGTATTGACAATTGGTTGGATTTAGCTCGTAATGATCGGAATGATGTCTGATCCACTTGCCATTGCACAAAGTATTTGCTGCACAGGAAAGTTTGTTATCTCACTTTGATTGTGATTGGAATGTCCTCTCTTGCTTTGCAAGTGCAAGTTTTTTTTTTTTTTTGGTTGGAAATTTTAGGATTTTGAGTATTGATGAATGCAGTATGGATTCATATGAATCCGCAGCAGCAGATCGGAAACTACTCCGTCGTATTGTGTTCGAATATGTTTGACGTGTTTGATTGGAATGTGTAGGTAACATGGACCCGTACGTTGTTCTCACATGCCGCTCGCAGGAGCAGAGGAGCAGCGTCGCTTCAGGTCCATATTTGTTAATTTAGTTCTCTTTGTAGAGCATATTTTACACATGTTTAGTTCCACATAGTCCTCAGCTAGTCAATGGATGGAGACGGTATTTAGCATTATATATGTTTACTAAATATAATGAAAAAATATTCAAAAAATAAGAATGATTTTTAAAAACAATATATGTTATTTTTTATCTTTTCTACAAAGTACCTAAAAATATATCCAATAAGACATACATAATAGTCTTTGAAGTTTAAAAAAAAATCTCAAGGATGGGTAATTTACAATGTCCCTCGACTTTTACACTTTACACAAATTGCTAATCCTATTTTGGTTGCAGGTAAAGGCACTGAACCAGATTGGAATGAGACCTTTGTATTCACTGTCTCTGAAAGTGCAACAGAGCTCAGATTGAAGATCATGGACAGTGATACCGTTACAAACGACGATTTTGTAGGAGAAGCTACGTGAGTTTGTACCGTATGTTCTATTTGGCATGGAAGAGTAATAAAATTACAACAAATTTTACCAGTCCTCAAATTTTAATGTCTAGACAATTACCAGATACCTATACTTTTCAATGATGCAGAATTACCTTTGGCACATTCATGAATGCTGTCTCAATCACAAACCTTAGTGATTAGTTTCTTCAGCTCTTCGCTGATCTTGGCCACATCCAACCTTCATTTATTTGTTCTTGTTTTGTTGCATGTATTTTCAGGATCAATTTAGAGCCACTGTACGCTGAAGGATGTATCCCACCAACTGTTTATAATGTCGTTAAGGATCAGGAATATCGTGGAGAGATTAAAGTTGGCCTGGTTTTTACTCCAGAGGTAGTTTCACATTCTCGTGTACATTAGTCAGGGATAAATACATTGGTGACTTGGTGTAATTGATAAATTATATATATGGATCCAATGTAATAACTTTTTCACTAAACACAATATTATCTAAATAAATACATATTACCTTGAATTTTTAAGTTGAAAGATGAAGATGATTAGATTATAAAACATTAACACAAACCACCTTATTTCTGTACTCATTTAGATTTACACTTTTTTTTTTCGTTTTATTTATGTAACCCTTTTGTAGATATATAGAATAAGAAAAATAAAAATAAGTAGAAAGTAGTATTAGTATTTTAACAGGATTGCTATTCGGTTTGGAAGTAATTTTCTTTTAAAGATGATTAATGATGTATAAAAAGATATATTGGTTTGAATGAAAAGTAAAATAAGTATCAGAATAAGTAAAAAAAAATATGGATTAATAATAATCAACTTAATTATTAAGATATATATCTAATTTAAAGTATGAATACATCATATTAATATGTAATAATTTTTAAATAAAAAATAAACATACTATATACATACGTATATCATAATAACTTAACAGAATTACTTTATTTCACCATTCTCATGATATAACTATCCTGAAATAAGTAAATCAGAATAGGAATTATTATTTTGAGTTTATTCTAATTATTACACGACCAAACAAAATTGTAATTCTTATTCTAGATTTATTCTTGAACTTATTCTATATCCAAACATGATGAAGGCAACAGAAACAACTACAAAAACAAGGGTTTAACCATTACCATACATTGGTGGGTGTATACTAGATTTGCTCTATTTTACATTATAATTGTAGTGAGAAATTTAGCATTAAATCATGACTATGTGTGGATTTAGTTGGATAAGAATTACAATCAATAGACAGAACAACAATATAAAATAATTCACAAGATTGCATGTCTAATAATCCTCTAGTAATGTTTTTTCCCCTGCCTTCGCAGCATCCTCCCAATCACTTTTTATACAAACTTATTTCACATTTTTGTAAGTTACCTGCAAGATCTGTAAACTTATCTTTTTCACATTCTACGCAGGAAAATTGCACTCAAGACTATGAAGAAGAAAGCTATGGTGGGTGGAAAGAATCCAGCTAGAACATAGCAGCTTATTGAATATACCCCCGGCACTACGCTTGAGATTGCCGTTGGTTGTTAGTTTTGTTTCAACTCTTTGTTCGTCTATAACCCATAGGTCATTGGGTGGTCATCGAAGATTGCTTGTCTTTTTGTGCCTTGCTTATTTGCGATTTGTGACTCTGCCCTCTGATATTTGATGTACTTAGAATGTGACTGCGCGCATTACTATCTGCCAAGTATTTGGGTTACAATACCTCCTTAGGTCCTATTGAAAAACCATGTTGTATTTATGACATGATTTTCTGTTGAATGCATTCGATGATATACCGTTCGAATGTGCAAATACTTGCAGATCTCACCCTGAAAGAAAATAAGTGTGTGCTTCTTGACCATTAGAAGCTGCGTCCTTAACCTGCTAAAGTTCACAGAAAGCACACCCTTCACTGATGCTAATTTCAGTGAAAAACATAACTACCAACTACTCATCCAAAGATCAGGTGATGTCATTAGAAACTCCTAAACATAGCCACGTTAAGGCCACGACAAAATGATAAATAACTACAACAAGGTCACATGCCCTCTGGGATGATGGTTTTTCTAGTTCTTAACCTTAATCGTCTTTGATGTCCCATTCATGTCACCACCAGATTGTATTCCATTCTTCATTGAGGAGTCCTGCTGAGCCTTTACCGACATAGTGTTTTGACCCTTCATGCCATCAAGCTGGGCGGAAGCATCTGATATTGCAAAGTCTTCTGAACTGCCGAAAGGCGTTGCGCTTGGGTTCAAGGTTGGACTCATCTGCTGTTGGAAGTAGTCTTCAATTGTCACAGAATCTTCAAAAACTGGAATGTCTCCAGTAAGAGTTTTGAAAGCAAACTCAATGCATGGATCTGGCCAAGCATCACCAAATGGTGATGCAAATGGAGGTTCTTTCTTCTCATTGTCAGTTTGCACAGCTCCAGGGTGCTCTTGTTCAGGTTCTGGGTCTTTACCTTCTGTCTTTCTATGTGAGACTGATTCCATTTCGTCCGCTGGTGCACCTAAAGATTCTTTGGTCTTCTTATCGGTTTGCCCAGCCACAGGGTGCTCTTTTTCATGTTCTGGATCTAGTAAAATAGGTTCTTTGCCTTTGGTCTTTCTGCATTGGTCAGAGGCCAGCTCATGCGAGGTGTCATGGTTATCAGGTATTTTCAATGCCACCCGGTCATGTTCAAATGCCATGCTTGATTGGTTCTCTGTAACCCGCATCTTCCTAAGAGAGCGGTAACTGACATCAATGTCAGCAGTGAGGCCAGGTTCAAGACCAGCCAGCCGCTTTGATACTCGGCGTGGGAAGGACAATGATTTTTCATTTTTCAACAATGCTTGCTTGTCTCTAGCTTTTTTTGAAGCAATATAACTGCTTCGAGTTACACGCTTGGTGCTTATATCACTAGACAATTCATTTGCCACCTCATATTTCTTCTTTAAATTTGCAGATGCTATAACTCCTGATTCAGGTTTCCTATTTAGCTTCTCTAGATGCTTCTTCTCCACTTCCACAGACAACCACCCTTCCGGCTCATATTTGTTATTTACTGGCATCTCTGGATGCTTCTTATCTACTTGCTCAGATGACATCCCAATTACTCGCGTGTATGGATCCATTTTAATATCCACTTTCTCACATGACATCCCAGACGGATTCTCATTTGCTACATCACCTGACTTGTGGGATGGGTAGTCATTGGTGTTCATGTTCACTTGCTGTCGCAGTGGCATTCTGTTTGAGGAATCTAACAGTGTTTCGTCCACTTGCCCAGGTTCATCTTCAATTCTGACCTTGGTTCTCACAGACCTAACTGCAAGTTTTTTAACACGCCTTCTGGTCGATGGGTTGGTCGTTGGAATTGCTTTATCTGACCTTGCTGGATCTAAGAACTTTCCTTGCTCCCCTGTGTTCATACACACCTGATTGAAGAGGTTCATGTCAGATGGATTAGAAAAGTTATTACTCACAGGCCCTGAAAACATTTCAGCGACTTCAGCTTGCTCCAGTATTTCTTGGGACAGGTCTGTCAGCCCCTCCAAGAAGATATCCGGTTCACAAACTTGATCTACCTGAACTTTACTTGCGTCTTCAATCTGACTGATATTTTGTTTTAGGTTATTGGCTTCTGGTAAAGTAACCAAGCTCAGGGCAGGACCTTCCACACCTGAAATAAGATTCTTATATTTAATTTCATTACTGGACTGTTCTAAAAGGCAGAAAATCAAAGTTGCAAAATTTTTGGGCATAACACTCAGCTAAAAACAAGTCAACACTACTGCATCATAAGTTTTAAAAACAGAGAAGTAATTTCCCAGGACAAGGGTGAAGTTTGGTCTTTACGTTGAGGTGTACCCGGCTCAGGATTCTGGAAAGATGGCTCTTCAACGGGTAAACCAGCAATCTTATTGCTAGAACTTGGAGATGGGGACACAAACAGGCATCGTCTTGCAGCAGCTCCTGCCTGTTTAAGTGACCTTGCTGCAATTGGAGGCTGGTCCAGTAAAATTTATAATAACAGTAGTCAGAGAAAAAAGAAGTTAGAAACCATTTACTTGAAGCTGATAATAACATGTAACTTCTTCAATATTCATACAAGCCTATATACATAGTAGCTTGAGGGATCTGAAATTGTTGCATGACCAAAGAGGCAGTTCATTTGCAAGGAATCAGGTAGGATGATTGTTTCCGAGAGGGGAGTGGGGGGGGCTTGGTACACCATAGTTTATCAGAGGGCCATTAACAACCAAAACCGTTGGGTTTCTTTCTGTTAAGGGAACAGGTGGTACATCTGAATGGCAAACATTGAACCAGAAGAAATGCAGAGAAGCATGGAAATTTAAAAAAAAGCCATCTGATGCCTTACAACCAAATAATAATGGAATAGAAAGAATCACTCAAAAAACTCAAGATAATCTCATTGGAATTAATTTAGTTGGCACCAAATTTATCATTGCAGTTAGGAGTTGTCTCATAGTTGACTATAAGCCAAAGGCAGCACCAGTAAGATTTAGATAACAGGAATCAAACTATGATAATAGAACAGAATAAGTCAATTAGCAATTGGCTTGATATTAAGGGGGAAAATGAAAACAACAGCATACTCTGGGGCTATTGTTTCATCTTTACGCTAAGACAAGGAACAAAATACTGCATAGAGCAGTCGATTGTTTCGAAAATTATTCTACGAGCCCAGAAATCCTAGGTCTATCCGCTTACATGCTATTATCCCTAACATTTCACTTTGGGATTTAGGTTCATAGCACAAAACAACAACGATCTCGTGTGCAAGTCATTCTTTGAATGACCTTCAGTGTTTGTTAGGAGAAATAGAAGACAAATATAATAAACAGATACCGAGAGAAAATATAAACTCACAGGGGACTCAGGCTCGTCTATCGAGTACTTGGAGCTATTATTTTTTGGTTTAAATGCATGCCTGCTTATTGTGCCAGTTTCCAGATACCGAAAGACATCTTTCTTTGAACGGAAAACATATCCACTTACTGGATCCGTGTAATACTGTAGCAATTGAGTAAATACTATCAAGGTTTGGATTGCAGAATGAGGAAATAACACTAAAATCAAAGACATGCATCGACTTATCACAGTAGGAGCCCAAGACTGGAACAGATATTAGCAACGCAAATATCAAGATTTCAGTTACAAAAGAGGATTGCCGATGTTTTATTTTTGCAATGTATAAAAGAATATTTCTTTCTTGTCTCGGCTTGAACATCATCAGTGTTAATTCCATAGGTAGGTTTATGGCATCTTGTTTTAACAAACATTTTAAAATAAGGTTAAATTATAAATTATCCTCCTCAACTATTCGAGTTTTTTAATTTTGTACCTTAATTTTTTTTTAATTGTAGCTTGCCACCCTGAACTATAATAAATTACAATAAAACATTTTTTTGAATAAAAGACATTAAATTTTTGCATGATTTAATTATTTTATCTTTTGTAATGGTAAATTACAATGTACTTCCTCAACTATTTGAATTTTTCAACTTGATATCTTAAACTTTTTTTTGTTACAATTTACATCCTTTAACTATGATAAATTATAATAAACCACCTTTTTAGATAAACACTATTAAATTTTTGCTTGATATGACTATTTTACCGTCAATTACAAATAATCTCCCTTCCAACATTATGGAACTCGACTCGAACTTTACCATTATGGAACCCTTTCTTCCTTATCCATACCCCACACAACTACAAACCTCAACTGCCGACACCCTTTCCAAGTGGATTGATACCTTCAATTGAGATATGTTTGATAACAATAGGGAAGATGTTCGAGATCTTTCTATGACGTTGATGGAACTCGAGATCATTGATTTATCAAAAAAAAGGAAGAGGGAAAAAGGTTTGAAAAAGAAGGAGAAAGGAGAAAATTTTGATGGTAAAATTGGATTTAAAGTTTATGACATAGAAAAAATGGAAGAAGATGAAGGAGAAAAAGTACAAATTTATAAAGAAGTATTGTAAAGATGACATGATTCTTCAAACTTGATTGAAGGGACTCATTATTTAACAGAAATAGTTAAAAAGGACAAGTTGTAATGAAAAAAAGTTTAGAATATCAAACGTAAAAACTCAAATAATTGAAGAAGCTAAATGAAAGAATGGCAAATTTATTTGAAAGAAACATTATAACCCTTCAAACTTGATAGAAGAATTGTGTCGTTTAACAAAGATAATTGAGGAGAGAAAGTTGTAACAAAAAAAACTTTAAGATACCAAGTTGAAAAAACGTAAATAATTAGTTACTCAAGTAACTATGAAAAAGTTCTGCAACCCTGACAAGAGGTGTCTGACATAGCAAAGTTCAAAAATCAAGACATGAGGAGGCCACCATGTACATAACGTAAATGCATTACAAGATACATTTCAAACAAAGGAACAAGATGAAACTTTCAACCATCTGACTTACATTAAAATTTAATCAAAAGACCAGAAAAAAAGGTTCAATAAATGGGTCAAAAGCGTATAAACATTGCATTATAAAGTTGCATCACAGCACTGGCAGGTTGAGCCTTGTAATTAACACAAGTACATGTTTAATATACATCTACACAAGGAAATACTTATAATGCTTGCTAGAAGTGCTAAATCACAAGAAATACGTACACTTCAAAATGTAAGGAGCCTTAATTTTAAAAAACTAAATTCTAATGCTAAAGTGCTAAAGTAATAAGCCAATAACCATAATTAGTATAATAAGGTTGTTAGAGTTAAAACTTTATATTATGTATCTTTGGTATATGGGTTAGTGGATTACTAGATATCTATTTAGTAGAAGGTATTCTTTGATTCACTATATATATGTAACTCCTCTATCTAATAATGTGAGATCATTATCTTCCCTAAATTTTATATGATACCAGAGCTTAAGTTTTAACCCTTAAAAAAAAAAACCACTCGCCACCGTCACCAACCCGAACCGCCGTTTCCCCTACCAGCATCTCTTCTGGGCACAACTCAACCCTCCACCGGCATTTCTCTCTCCCTATCGCCGACTATTGTTGTAACAGCCACCAAGGGCGTCGATGACCCCCTCACACACATGCCGGAAGGGGCAATCCATGTCCTCTGTCCAACAGTCAAGCCATGTGTTAGACCTACTCGTCTCCTATTTTTGTCGTTCATGGGTGGATACGTGATATCTATCGGTGTTTGAGCCTCTGAATTGCATGGTAGTGTTCCCGATAGGTGATTGTGGCTTGTTTTTCGTCGTATATTCGTCTAATCAGGTGATTTTTTTTCTTATTCTCCTGAAAAATTAGACAATATATTACTCTGTTATCATGACCACACGTGAATCCCTAGTCAAGAATCTCAGTAGAACCTCTGAGAAATTGAATGGAAAAAACTATTTACTCTGGTCACAAAACTTTGAAATTATTATTATTGCACATAAAAAACTTAGTCATCTCACCAAACCACCTTCAGACAGTAAGGATGTCACGTATGATGACTGACTCGCAAATGATGCAGCCATTGTTTCATAGATGGTAAACAGTATGAAGCCTACTGTGACTAGGGACGTTATGATACTGACACTTGTCAAGAAGATCTAGGATACTCTTCGTCTTACTTATGGTCATGAGAAGAATACATCCATCGTTTTTAAGGTATACGAGCAACTGTTCACACTTAGTCAGAGGAATCGTTCTATCTCAGAGCACTTTACATTATTGCAAAGTTTGCTAGATGAGCTTGAGGTGAATCAACCCTTGACGATCGATATTATACAGATGAGAGACAGTATCGGGAAGAGCTACTTGTGACCATCTGTCTTTTCAGTTTGCCTCCTGAGCTCAGTTCTCAGATTAGGAGACAGATCCTAAGAGCTAACAGTGTACCAGAATTGCAAACCACTTTTGCACGACTTCTACGCATCTCCACAGCCACTCCCTCCTCAGTCCCTGATCAGTCTGTTATGGCAACTACACGTGGTCGAAGGCGTGGTGGTTCACATGGAGGTGGTCGTGGCCACATAGATATTAAAGGACGCCCTCGTTGCACTCATTATGGTAGAACAGGTCATCGTGTTGAGAGGTATTGGGATTTGCATGGCTGGTCTTCTTTATCTCCTTCTGCAAATGTTACTACAGAGTCTCCACCAACTAATTTCACTAGTGAAGAGCCAACAATCATTATCTCGTAGACTGATTATGACAAATGTTACTACAGAGTCATCGTGTTGAGAGGTATTGGGATTTGCATGGCTGGTCTTCTTTATCTCCTTCTGCAAATGTTACTACAGAGTCTCCACCAACTAATTCCACTAGTGAAGAGCCAACAATCATTATCTCGTAGACTGATTATGACAAATTCTTACAGCTAAAGGTCATTAACTTTCCTGCCACTGCTTCTTACTCTACTTCCACAGGTACTGGTGCTCTTCTGCCTTCCAAGGATTCATCATGGATAATTGATTCTGGTACTTCCTCCCACATGTCAGGTACAAAAACCTTGTTTACTCGTTTGTCACAGTTGTCTGATATTAGGTCTGTGGCCATTACTGATGATCAATCTTGTCCAATTTATGGAGGAGTTGTGCAGGCCTCTTCCTAGCTTTCTCTTGATAGAGTTTTATATATGCCTGACTTTCCTGTAAATCTTCTTTCTATTAGTATTATTACAAAACAACTACATTGTTGTGTGATTTTTTCCCCTTTTCACTACATTTTTCAGGATTTGCAAACAAAGAAGAGGATTGGTTTAGACCCTGAGCACATAAATGATGTGTACCTACTGATCAGTGACGAGATACCTCAGGGAATAGCATCTGTGGCTTCTGCCTCAGAACTATCTTCGTTGTGACACTACCGTTTAAGTTACCTCTCTCACTAGAAGTTGCAACAGACATTACCAAAGGTGACTGTTTCTCCATTTGGGTGTGAGTCGTGTCAGTTGGTCAAGCATCATCGTACTTCTTTCAGGCAATTGCGTCTTGTGTCTAATCTTAATTTGTTTGAGTTATTGCACTGTGACATCTAGGATCCTGCCAAAGTCTCGTCTGTATCTGTCACTGTTACTACATTGTCTTTATTGATGATTTTTTAAGATGTTTTGGGTATATCTGTAAAAAGATTGTGGTCATATTTATGATGTATTCAAAATTTTTCTTTTTGAAATAAAAAACCAATTTGGTGTTACTGTCAAGTATTTACGTATTGATAATGCATTAAAGTTTGTTTAAAACAAAATTGAATTTTATTATGCATCTTTAGACATTATACATCAAACCACTTGTCTTTACACCTCCCAACAGAATGAGGTGGCAGAACGGAACACAAGCATTTTCTCGATGTTACCCGTACCATCATGCTACACATGAAAGTTCCAAAACACTTATGATCAGATGCTGTTCTTACTACCATATATCTTATAAACAGGATGCCCTCCACTGCTTTAGGAGGTGCAATTCCACTACGACGTCTTCAAAAAGATGCCACATTGTTTTCCTTGACCCCAAGAGTTTTTGGATGTATGACCTTTGTTTAGGACCTCTCACATGGACTTGATAAACTTTCTCCTAGGACTATCAAATGTGTTTTTGTGGGATACTCCAGAACTCAACGTGTGTATCAGTATTTTCATCCACTATCTGGTCGATATTTCGTATCTGCAGATGTCACCTTCTTTGAGTCCAAGGGATACTTTGGTGATTCGATTGTTGAGGAGGAATCTGTTCCTCCACCGTCTGTAGTTGAGTCTATTCCTTTCCCTCTTATTATTGACCCAGCAAACCCTTCTCGTCCCTTGCAAGTATATCGACGCCGTTAAGGACCATTAGCTCCACCAACGACAGAATCAATTTCCTCATCGAATGCAGATCCGCCTCCAAATGACCTATATCTCCTTATTACTCTATGAAAAGATAGTCGTTCTTCTACCGCTCACCCAACCTCCAATTTTATTTCCTATAACTCTCTGTTCTCGTTTCCGTGTCTTCCGTTGAATCTATTCCCAAGAATCACCAAGATGTACTTTTATTTCTCCAATGAAAGACAACAATGGATGAAGAGATAACTGCCTTAGTAACTCGTGGTACACACGGTTCAGTTAGAATCGACTAATCGAATCGAACTGAACCATTTTTAATGGTTCGATTTGGTTAAAGTGTATCCAATGGTTCGGTTCGGTTCTCAAATCTTGGAACCATCTTTAGTGGTTCGGTTCTTGGTTTTGAATGTGGTTAACCAAATCGAACGAAGAATCAATTTATTTATTAATATAATATATATATATACCATTCTCAACAGGATCGGTTCAAAGGGTTACATAGATAGAGATAACACAGTATAGGGACGATGTATGATGAATCAAGATAACATTTAAACAAAATAACATTTAAAACAGAGTTTACGCAGTCGATATAAGATGAATACAAATAGATAAACTGATGCTATTATGAAAACATATATAATACTTACAGAGCTTGTTTACAGGTTGCACACGTACACAGTAGGATTACTCACAACTCTTACACTTAGAAAGAGAGAAAGAGAGAGCTAGCTATTACACTTGTTTTCTTTCAACTGCTGCCCTCTCAATACATCATACACCATTATATATAGAAATGGTAAGGAGATAGACGACAAAAGCAAAATGATTCGTAATCCCATCAGTGGATTTGAGAATCAATCTGATAAGTAGTGGTGACCGCATTAAGTAGTGGATTCTACTTTTCTTTCTCACTGTTCTTGCTTTTGCTTTTGCTTTATGTCATTTCTCTTTGTTGAAAGAGAGCCTTCGTGCAGCTTTTGTTGGTACGATATCATTTTCTCTTTTGTTAAAAAGAGTCTTTGTGCAGTCTTTTCCGTCAGTGCGGTTGAAGCTTTTCATAAAGTGAGTCATGTGCTCATGTTGTGGAGAGCTTCGTCATCGAAGGGGTAATCCTCGATTCCATAGCAATCATCCTCATTAGTATAGAGATCCGTGAAACGTGATGAGGAAGATGATGACGGAGTAGTTTTGGCTGGAGTCATAATATTATTAAGTTCTTCGAAAATCATGAGTTTTAATTGGTTTTCCGAAGCATTAGGATGACTTATCTAGAATTTTTGTGTCAATTCATGATTTAATTGGCAAAATTTTTCCGCTGGAGTAATCAAGAGCTTGGCGGGACATGTTAATAGTGGCATTGGTCTCTTTTGTTGTATGTTAATGAGACTATATTTATCCCACCATTTAACATATATTTTTCGATCCAGGTAATATTTTAGAGCAGTCAGGATGGATGTAATCCAGTCCCATCTTAAGATCCATGGAACACCATATTTAATAAACAGACTATATAACTCCTCGTCAGATTGCACAGCTTTTTTAAGCTGTTCAGGGAGAATGCCTTTAGTTGGGCCAAATTTTTTCCAAAATGTTAAATAAAACCAATTTGGCTTATCGCTTTGATAATTGAATCTAATAAACCATGAGTGTTTCATTTGGCTATTTTGAACGAGGAGAACATTTTCCCATGCAGTCTGGTAATCCCAGTAATTATAGTATTTAGGTCCTGAGAGATTAGGATCTTGGAATTTTTTGAAATGATTGAGATTGTGTGATTTCCCATTCTTTAAGGAATATTACCTTTTCGATGGTAATTTTAGAGAATGCAAATTCGTCTCTTGTTTTTCCTCCTCTATAATTATACTGTATTTTAGCACTATTGGTTTCGAGAAGTATTTTCTCATAATAGCGTGGATTTTTCCCCATTATAGTAGGAATATAATTATATTTTTCTAGCAAATATTTTACCGCCACATTATAAGGATATGTGTCAAGGATTATAGTATGATTTGTGGTCTTTTCTTCATAAGGACCTTTCTCTTGATGAGTCAATGATTATTTTTTCTTCATTATGGGCTTCTTGTTTTAACAATGGGATTTTACCATGTTTTTCAGTTTTTACTTCCTTTTCTTTTTGCAGCGCTTTTCCCTAGTGTTAGGAGTCATTTCCCTGTAAAAATTCTCGAGATAAAAAGTCAGGTAGATGATTATTTTTTCCTTTTATAAATTTTATATCGAAGTCAAAAATAGAAAGTATAGCTTGCCATCTGGCAAAGATTTGCTTAGAGGCAAGGTTCTTTACAACCTTTTCAAGAACATATTTTGCAGATTTGCAATCAATTCTTAAAAGAAATTTTTGATTAAGTAGGTCTCTTTGGAATTAGTAATAACAAGAACAATAGCAAGTATTTCTTTTTTGATTGTGGAATATTTTTCTTGAGTTATATTCCAAATTCCAAGTGTATATCTAACCAATAGTTCATTATTGTTAATCTTTTGTTTTAATATTCCTATGTAACCTTTATCTGAGATTCAATTATTTTAAAAACATTTATATCTATAATATTGAGACATGGAAGGAATTTAATTTTGTTTTTTATTTTTCTGACTGTCTCAGTATGGAGAGGTGACCAATCAGAAGGATTCTTTTTTAATCTATCCAATAAAATTTCCTTTTCTCTGGCTATAGATTTTTATACAAATCTGAAACATAATTTAAACATCCTAAAAATCTCTACAATTGTTTCTTCTCTTTTAATTCATCTGGGAACTTATCAGCAAATGTAATAACTCTATTTATTAGGGATACTGTTCCTAGATTAATTTTAAAACCTAAAAATTGAATTGATGTTTGAAACATCTCTTTTTTGCAGATATGACCAAGCCATTATTTTTAACAGCAGAAAGGAAGATTCTCAAATGTTTCCAATGTTCGTCAATATTATTTGAGAAAATTAAAACATCATAAATATAAACAATACTGAATGATATATAGGAGTTAAAAATTTCATTCATAATTCTTTGAAATTCAGATAAAGCATTTTTTAATCCAAAGGACATAACATTCCATTCAAAATGTCCAAATGGGACAGTAAAAGCAGTTTTATATCTATCTTCTTCGTGTAGTTGTATCTACCAAAAACCAGATTTCATGTCGAATTTTGAAAATATTTTTGCTCCTTGTGTTCTTTTGATTAAATCTTGCTTATTAGGAATAGGATATCTAATCCATTGTAGAGTTGAATTGAGAGATTTGTAGTTAATTACCAATCTCGGAACTCCTCTTTCTAATTCTGCCGCATTCTCAACGTAGAATGCCAACTCCAAGGGGATGAGCTAGGTCTGATAAGGTTTTTATTTTGTAAATCTTTTATTTCATTTTTACATGTTTCTAGAAGTCGTTGATTCATTTGTATTGGTCGAGCTTTGGTAGAAATTTTTCTTCTTTAAAGTCTTTAATATATGGTAGTTTTATTATACGTTTTTTCCTATGCCAAAAGACAATAGGAAGGGTAGAACAAACTTCATTTATTATTTTTTCTTGGAATACTTTTATTCTTTCTTGAAATTCTTTTGTGTTTATTTGTTTTGAAATTTTTATTGTTTTTATTTCTTATGATATTTCATTAATAAATTTTTCCTTATATGCAATAGCATTTTTTAATTCTTGTAGGAAAGATATTTCTGATTACTGTTTGAAGTAAAATATAACTTTCTTATTGTTGATTGTAGAGTGTATGCCATCATCATTAACCCAAAAGGGTTTTAGCATATTAAGGAAAGGTGCTCTTAATATTATTTCTTGATTTAAATCTTTAACAAGGATAAAGAATGTTTTAATACAGGTTCCTTTTATACATATATGTGCTTCAGGTATTTTAGGTATTTTATATTTGATTAACTACACACAAAATTAATACGACCAATGGAGGTAAACTACAAATCAAATATAAAATACCTGAAGCACATATATGTATAAAAGGAACCTGTATTAAAACAACCTTTATCTTTGTTAAAGATTTAAATCAAGGAATAATATTAGGAGCACCTTTCCTTAATATGCTAAAACCCTTTTGGGTTAATGATGATGGCATACACTCTACAATCAACAATAAGAAAGTTATATTTTACTTCAAACAGCAACCAGAAATATCTTTCCTACGAGAATTAAAAAATGCTATTGAATATAAGGAAAAATTTATTAATGAAATATCAGAAGAAATAAAAACAATAAAAATTTCAAAACAAATAAACACAAAAGAATTTCAAGAAAGAATAAAAGTATTCCAAGAAAAAATAATAAAGGAAGTTTGTTCTACTGTCTTTTGGCATAGGAAAAAACATATGATAAAACTACCATATATTAAAGACTTTAAAGAAGAAAAAATTCCTACCAAAGCCCGACCAATATAAATGAATCAACGACATCTAGAAACATGTAAAAATGAAATAAAAGATTTACAAAATAAAAACCTTATCAGACCTAACTCATCCCCTTGGAGCTGTGCGGCATTCTACGTTGAGAATGCGGCAGAATTAGAAAGAGGAGTTCCGAGATTGGTAATTAACTACAAACCTCTCAATTCAACTCTTCAATGGATTAGATATCCTATTCCTAATAAGCAAGATTTAATCAAAAGAACACAACGAGCAAAAATATTTTTAAAATTCGACATGAAATCTGATTTTTGGTAGATACAACTACACAAAGAAGATAGATATAAAACTGCTTTTACTGTCCCATTGGGACATTTTGAATGAAATGTTATGTCCTTTGGATTAAAAAATGCTCCATCTGAATTCCAAAGAATTATGAATGAAATTGTTAACCCCTATATATCATTCAGTATTGTTTATATTTATGATGTTTTAATCTTCTCAAATAATATTGACGAACATTGGAAACATTTGAGAATCTTCCTTTCTGCTGTTAAAAATAATGGCTTGGTCATATCTGCAAAAGAGATAGATGTTTCAAACATCAATTCAATTTTTAAGTTTTAAAATTAATCTAGGAACAATATCCCTAATAAATAGAGTTATTACATTTATTGATAAGTTCCCAGATGAACTAAAAGAGAAGAAACAATTGCAGAGATTTTTAGGATGTTTAAATTATGTTTCAGATTTTTATAAAAATCTAGCCAGAGAAAAGAAAATTTTATCGGATAGATTAAAAAAGAATCCTTCTGATTGGTCACCTCTCCATACTGAGACAGTCAGAAAAATAAAAAACAAAATTAAATTCCTTCTATGTCTCAATATTATAGATATAAATGCTTTTAAAATAATTGAATCTGATGCTTCAGATAAAGGTTACGGAGGAATATTAAAACAAAAGATTAACAATAATGAACTATTGGTTAGATATACATCCGGAATTTGGAATATAACTCAAGAAAAATATTCCACAATCAAAAAAGAAATACTTGTTATTGTTCTTGTTATTACTAAATTCCAAGGAGACCTACTTAATCAAAAATTTCTTTTAAGAATTGATTGCAAATCTACAAAATATGTTCTTGAAAAAGATGTAAAGAACCTTGCCTCTAAGCAAATCTTTGCCAGATGACAAACTATACTTTCTATTTTTGATTTCGATATAGAATTTATAAAAGGAAAAAATAATCATCTACCTAACTTTTTATCTCGAGAATTTTTGCACGGAAATGGCTCCTAACACTAGGGGAAAGCTGTAAAAAGAAAAGGAAGTAAAAACTGAAAAATAGGGTAAAATCCAATTGTTAAAACAAGAAGCCCATAATGAAGAAAAAAGGATCATTGATCATTAAGAGAAATGTCCTTATGAAGAAAAGACCATAATTCATACTATAATCCTTCAAGCTAAGGATCTTGACACATATCCTTATAATGTGATGGCTAAATATTTGCTAGAAAAATATAATTATATTCCTACTATAATGGGAAAAAATCCACACTATTATGAGAAAATACTTCTCGAAACCAATAGTCTCAAAATACAACACAATTATAGAGGATGAAAAACAAGAGACGAATTTGCATTCTCTAAAATTACCATCGAAAAGGTAATATTCCTTGAAGAATGGGATAAATCACACAATCCAAATCATTTCAAAAAATTCCAAGATCCTAATTTCTCAAGACCTAAATACTATAATTACTGGGATTACCAAACTACATGGGAAAATGTTCTCCTCGTTCAAAATAGCCAAATGAAACACTCATGGTTTATTAGATTCAATTATCAAAGCGATAAGCCAAATTGGTTTTATTTAACATTCTGGAAAAAATTTGGCCCAACTAAAGACATTCTCCCTGAACAGCTTAAAAAAGCTGTGCAATCTGACGAGGAGTTATATAGTCTGTTTATTAAATATGGTGTTCCATGGATCTTAAGATGGGACTGGATTACATCCATCCTGACTGCTCCAGAATATTACCTGGATCGAAAAATATATGTTAAATGGTGGGATAAATATAGTCTCATTAACATACAACAAAAGAGACCAATGCCACTATTAACATGTCCCGCCAAGCTCTTGATTACTCCAGCGGAAAAATTTTGCCAATTAAATCATGAATTGACACAAAAATTCTAGATAAGTCATCCTAAT
>JAMKQA010011205.1:0-21009 GCA_024699735.1 Posidonia australis
ATACTTCCCCAACCTTTTCTCAATCTGGTTTTTAAAATTGATAAACGTGTTAAGTGCCTCAGATTTACTTGTCAAAGGGTACAACCATGTGTACTTAGTGCAGGCGTCAATAAAATGTATGCAACATCTATACCCTTGTTTAGATGGTATAGGACTAAGACCCCATAGATCTGTGTAGACAAGAGCAACAGATTCATTCTCAATAGATGTACTATCCTTGAAAGGTAATTTGTGAATTTTTCCAAAACAACATGCATTGTAGAAACTTAATTCATTCTTATTAATTGGTAATTTATTGAAAACAACCATAGATAAAGTTTTCTGGTGATTAGGATGACCAAATCAAGAGTGCCAAATATCCATAAAGGTACAAACAGCAACATAAATCTTGGGATTAACACGAGTTGCTTCTAATCTTGATAAATGATATAAGGAGCCTCTAGTCTGACCCCAACGCACCTGTTGTTGAGTTTGTCGATCCTTTATGGAGAAACCAACGTTGTCAAATTCAATATTTAATGGATTGTCATTGCAGAATCTATAAACTGACAATAAATTCTTCTTTATTTTTGGAACCACTAAAACTTTATTTAAACGAGCATTACCATTGTTGATTGATATGGCAACATTTCCTATGTTGATGTTCGACAGTTGAGATCCATCTCCCATAACTAGAGTATCAGTTCCTACATATGGTGCACTCACATATAGATGGGCAAGCTCGTTAGTTACATGGTGTGTGGCTCCTGAATCGAGGTACCATATAGCATTTTCAGAAATAGTTTCTTCCTTGTAAGCATGATTAACATTAGGATAATGGCGAGGGGAAGCAAAATTCTGCACATCAAGATGTTTAAAACAATTAATAGTAGAATGTCCTAGTTTTTCGTAGATTTGACATTGAATTTTATTGTGATTATTATTATTATTACGATTTCCTCAACCGCTTGTATATTGATTTCTCTCTCGTCCTCCTCATAAGTTGTTGGTTCGATTATTGTTTGTAACTAGATGAGCAAAAGGAGAGGAACCGAGATACCTATTGATGCGGGCCTCATGGTTTAATAACATGCTTTGTAGATCAGGAAGAGATACGATCGAGGCCTGACTAGTAATACTGGTAATAAACGATTCATATTCTGGACCTAATCCTTCCAGAATATAGAGAGAGATCATTTCATCAGTAAGTGATGATCCAAAGACAGTTAGATTATCCACAAGAGCGATGGCATGAGTGATGTAATCAGTTATAGATAAGTTTCTCTTCTTCAATGTTTGAAGCTCAAACTTAATTTATAGAAGTCGAGCTTGAGATTCCGAAGCGTATAGGTGCTCCAAAGTCCTCCAAACACCACCAGTAGTTGTTTGGTTTGCCACCTGAGAAAGCACAGGTGGTGATAATGAAAAAAATAGCCAACTTCCCAACAATTGGTCTTGTCGTCTCCAAGTCGCGACATCAACAGAAGATTCACCCTCCGACGATTGATTTTCTCCTTCAGAACATTTGAAGCTACCATCAATGTAGCTCATAAGATCATGTCCACGCATAATTGCCATGAAAGAAGCTCTCCAAATCACGTAGTTATTCTTGTCCAATTTTATTGGAACATTATTTGAAATATTGAAAGATGTAGGAGCAGGTAGAGAGGTGAGCACAGAAGTAGTGGGTGGTAGAGAGACATTTAATGTTGAAGACATTTTTGGAGATCGATAGATTCTTGGCTCTCGTACCAAGTCAAAAAATAAAAATCATGGAAGCAAAATTGGAGAGAAGAAGACAAAAGATTGGGAGAAGAATCACTTTCTTGAATAAAATAACGAGACAATGTACAAACATATATACACAACACAAAATATTTCGAAATATTCTCTTAAAAGACAAAAATAGTAACTTACAATATTAACGACAAGATTGACGTCCTACAATAAACACAGAATGGTACAACAATTATAGCTATTTATACACATCAACATTTTTTGTTGATTTTGTTTTTCCAGAATAGGCAATACATTAACAGCAATGATTTTATCTTTTTAGAATAGACAATACATTAACAGCAATGATTTTGTCTTTCTAGAATAGACAATCCATTAACAGAGTGGTGGTTCTCTATTCGAGTAAGTACTTTAAACTCTTTTGATCAGTTCTAAAAACAAATTTATTTCCTAGCAGATAGGTTCCCCACTTCTTAACTGCTAGCAGAAGAGCTAACACCTCCTTTTCAAGGGTAGAGCACCCTTTTTGCATTTTATTAAAAGTTTGACTGATATAAGCAATAGGTCTCTGACCCTGCATCAATACTGCACCCATTCCGCTCCCTAAGGTATCACAATCTATAACAAACTCTTTGCCAAAATCAGGTAAGATCAATACTAGTGGATTCACCATAGCTGCTTTCAAATTTCGAAATGTATCACTAGCTTCAGAAGTCCACTGAAAATTTTCTTTCTTGAGCAAATTGGTTGAAGGTGCAACAATACTGCCATATCCTTTAACAAATTTCGTATAATAGCCTATGAGACCAAGAAAGCCTCTCAAAAATTTAATATTTTTGGGTATAGGCCATTGCTGCATTCCTTATAGTTTATTGGGATTAGGCTTCACTCCCTGCCTGCTCACCACATGACCCAAATATTCTACCTCTTGCATTGCAAAACAACATTGACTCCTTAGCAAATAGCTGGTGATCTTTTAAAACTTGCAAAACTAATTTCAAATGCTACATGTGCTTAGACAAGTCTTCACTGTAAACTAGAATGACATCAAAAAATACTAGTACAAACTTCCTTAACCAAGGTCTGAATGAATCGTTCATTAAACTAAAAAATGAAGATGGAGCATTAGTCAAGCCAAAAGGCCTAACTAGAAACTCAAAATGCTCATCAGGAGTTCTAGCTTCTAAAGGTTGTTTTGTGAACATCATCCTCAGGGACTCTAATTTGGTGATGATCAGATCTCAAGTCTGACTTTGAAAAAATCATTACCTTTCTTAACTCATCTAATAGCTCATCTATCATAGGTTTGGGAAACTTGTCTTTAACAGTTCTCTCATTTAAACTTCTATAATCTGCACGAAATCTCCAACTACCATCTTGTTTTCTCACTAACAAGGTTGGAGATAAGAAAGAGCCGGTACTAACTCTAGCTGTACATGCTTTCAAAAAGCCCATTACCTGCTTCTTCATCTCATTTTTTTGAAGATAGGGATATCTTTCGAGGGGTATTGACACAAGGTTTTGATTCAACCTTCAATACAATCTTGTTGTCTACTGCCTTTTTAGGAGGTAAACTTTCGACTCTCTGAATTTTTCTTTGCACTGTTTCAATAATTCAGTAACTTTATGATGAGTTTGAGGTGATTCCTCCTCAACATTCCCAACTAAATTCAGCTGCATGACTACCCTCTCTTTAGTGTGCTTCCACTCCTTTTTCATCTGCTCAACAGTCACAATTTCTTCCATTGATTTGGGTAAATTCCATGCAACAAAATATCCATGCCATTCCATTGAAATTGCATAGTAATTCTCTTTAAATCCCAATTAATAGGACCTAAAGTTCTCAACCATTGAATACCCTAAACCACATCATACATGCCAATCTACAAAACTTTAACATCTAATCTAAATTGATGTCCCTGAACCTCCAATTCAATTCCACAGTAATCTCCTTCCACCGATAATTTATGTCCCCCTGCCACTGTAATAGAAGCTCTTCTCTTCAGCAATCTTCCCTGTTGACACCCCTGTAACGCTTTGGGATCAACAAAATTTTGAATAATACCTATATCTATCATAATTAGCAGCTTCCTCCCAGCAATCTTGCCCCACATCCTCTAGTTTTAGAGCGTACTACACCCGTGATTGCATGCAAAGAGATTTGTGGTTGCACCATCTCATCACTACCCTCAACTTCTTTTGTTACTTCCAGTTGACAATCCTCCTGCTCCATTTCTTCCCACTCCCCTTGGACTAGGAAAAAAGAATGTGTTTTATATTTGTGCCCCTTAATCCATGGCTCATCACAATTACAACATAAATTTTTCCCTCCTTACCTTCATCTCAGGAGGAGTTAAAATTTTTTATAGATGAATTGTCTAAATTCTTGTTCAACCCCATACCATTCCCTTTCTAAATAGTATTGGTTTGGATATTATGTATTGTCCTCCACACTCTCTTCAACTACAACTGTCTTTCAATTCTTCGTAAATTTTTGCCAATCTTACTGTTGAGTACAAGAATGAAGTAGGTTCATGAACCTGATCTCCTCTCTAAGCCCACTAACAAAGGTATTAGTTGCAGCTGCATGAATCAATTCAAGAATTCTATTTACTAATTAACTCCCTTATAGAACTGGTTGATTTTAGTTTTGCCAATTGAGATAAAGGTTTATCAATTTCATTCATCCCAAATCTCAAAACAATGTCCTCCTTAAAATTATTCTAAGAGACTATCCTTCCTGAATTTTCGTACCAGTCATATTTGATGCGCTTCCACAACATCATAGAAAGTGAAAAACCTTTCCACCCTCATTAACTAGCTGACTGGAGCCCCAATTCCATTATACAGTGGAAAACATAAGCTTTAAAGATGTATGGGGCAAAAATCCAACTACCTGAGATCGACTGCTTCCCGTTCCACGTCTATTGGTTGTCGCTACCTCTTCCAACTATGGATCCAGCAGAACTTTGGCGGTCGACATAACTTCCACAGCCTCAACCAGTTCTTTCATCATCAATCTCGATTCCAAGGATTCCTTCCTCTGGTCTTGATGCATCTTCAAAAGGATTTCCCACAGCTTCGAAGCTTCCATCTTTTCCATTGGCTCCTCACCTCTGACAGATGATGGACGGTCCCAAGCCAATCCTGATACCAACTCGATTTGATCCTAGGGTTGGCGGAGACGCTTCGAGCAATGCACGAACTGTGTAGGTTAGGTGGAGCTGCGTCGCCGCCCAATCTTGTCGGATATCACTCGTTGGAGTAGTTCCGGTGACTCTATAGGGAGGTGGAGTGTCGTCCTCAGCCTAGGAAGAAGACCCTTCCACCCCGGTGAACAAAAGAAGTAGTCTAGCAGCCGCCACATCGTCGTTGCTTCCTCAGCACAGCAGAGAGTTCCTCTCCCACCGTCGGCTTCTTCTCCACAACACAACAATCAGCTCGGCTTCCTTGCCTCACCACCACCGCTGTTGTGCCTCCCGCCAGACATGGAAAACGGGCCGGCCCGGCCCGGGTCCGGCAAAAACGTCTGGATCGTGTCGGGCCAGACCGGTCGGCCAGCGGGGGCTCCTGGATAGATCCAGTCCGGTCCGCGGGAACCATCCGGGTCGAGTCGGATCGGGTCGGCCCGCGTAGTGTGCGGGAAATGACCGTCGACTCGTGGGCCTGGTCTGACCTGGGTCCGGTCGGACCGACTGTTTCATGGGTCGGATCGGTCCGACCTGGTCCGTTTTCCATGTCTACTCCTCGGACAGCCACCCTCCTCTTCCCCACGATCATCAGACACCAAACCAATGTCATGCCGACCGTCACCGATACCCTCCCCCCCTCCCCCACATTGTGTCCACCTAGTGTCCTTCCCCTCAACGTCTTCCTCTCCCCACCTCATGACGAAACCTGCATCTATACCAGTCAATTGAGTCGTGTCAGATGTTATCGTGTCTATCATTTTTTTATCAATATTTCTTATATTATGGAAAAATTATATTTGATTATTAATAATATAATAATTTTAAATATATATAAATTATATTTATATTTAATTTGATAATAATATGTTTAATAATCTATTATTAATGTTAAACGTGTAGTAACTAGATTGAATCAGTTTCAATCGTGTTAAATCAGGTAATACTTGTGTCTAATCGTGTCAAAATAAAATTATGTTTATTAACCATAAATTACATAAATATTTTAAAATAATTAAAAAAATTTATAACTAAATTTTATTATATCATCACGTATAATCGTGACATATAAAGAATTGACAGGTCTACTGAATCCAACAGAGAACTTGTCTCACAACGAGAACTGATTGCAGAAAGTCCAAAAAAGAAACCGAAATTGCCTTCTCCACTATTGCCACGTGATCCAAAACTTGGAAGGTATTAAATACTATTCACAATAAAATTCTGTTTGTAATTTTTTTTTTAATTTAATCCTATAAATATTGATATTGTTTTTTCTTTATTTTATACTTAAAGAATGCAAAGACCGGCTTCTTCAATTTTTAGGATTGATCAACCACACGAAGAACATAAAAGTGATGCCATTTCAATAAAATTGCAACTACTACTACATTTTTTAATAAATTATTATATTTACTTTATTTTTTATATTTGAATAATGCAAATTTCCTCTTTGTTTTGTGGAATTGATCAACTGTAAGATGCAGATAAAAGTGGTACGCTTACATCTATCCCAGATATTGGGGTTCATCTAATTCGTGTTTGTGAAATAAATATTATAATATATGCAATAAGATTATACTGGTAGTCCTATTCTTAATCCTTTAGTTTATGTTTTTTTAATATAAAAGTTGATAATCAACCTAATGGATCATTCATACCAGGCACAACTGCTGAAGAAGATACAAGGTGTGTTTCATAAACAAGAAATTATTTATCCTTTCCCCATTCTATTTTACATTATCGTAAATTACTATTTACTAATTCATTTGGACTAATCTTCTGCTTTTAACCACGCATAATAGTGGAATATTTCCAGCATTTTTCCACTTGCACAGACATACTCATTCTTGAAAGATAAGAGCTTCAGTTTGCTGTCTAAACAAAATTAAACATATAGAAATATTTTTATTAATAATGATTTCCATTACATATATTTCAAGTGGCCTACTGATATAGATGTGTTCTACAAAGAAGAGCTTATAATGCTTTCATTTTGGAATAGAAATAAAGTTCCAAAGTTGCTTCGAGGATTTTTACGAAGATTATAAAGCATTGATAACTAGACAATTATTTGAGCATAACATACTAAATAGAACACATGTTTACTTTAAAATTGTGCAACACTTAAATATTTAGAGTTTTTAATTATTTTTAAAATTTCTATATTCATTAATGATTGCATCTTTCTTAGGTAATTATTTATTGTGAAATGCTTTATAACATGTGCATGCAGTTTGCATGTGCATTTAAATAATACGCATGAATATAACAAGGTAGATCATAATTAATTGGATTAAGAACATTTTTTGTTTGAGGTGTGGCCTAGGTTTGGATTTAACCACTTCTTTTTTTTTTTGAGAACGGTTAAAAAGAGAGGGGGTCTCTAGGTTCAAACCCGAAAGAGAATATGAATTCTATTCTCCTTGGCCAACTACAATAAGGCAATTGATTGATTTGACCATAGTTTTAAAACATGTTTTGAGCATGCCATGGCTTAGAAGATATGCACCTACATACATATTTGAGACTAATCCAGATCCACTTGTCGATCGAGGCACTGCCACGACTAATTTACCATATGGTTTATGAAATCAGAATTGAATAACTAATCAAGATTGTTTTTTAAAACACCAAATTTTCAACATTGCTAATTGTATGTTATTTATCTCATTTTCTATTATTCGCTTAAGTAAGACAACAAAGATATTTATATCACTGGAGTTGAGAATAGTTTAGGTATTAACTGGTAATTGATCCCTGACCTACATTATGCAATATATATGATCCATTAACATCTTAATTATCGTCATCATCATCATCATCTTAATTTACTAGTGGGCTTGGCCCCAAAAGCACAAAGGTGTGGCTAGTAGTTTGGCGTGGTTACATGGATTGGAAAGAATATTGGATCACGATATAGTGGAAAAACAAAAGACAGTAGAAGACTGCTTAACAACAAAAGAAAGTAGCTTGGTCTATTCTAGAAAAGCAAAAACTCCATGATGAGGAAACCAGAGTGTGAAGAGTTGATGATCTCGAAACTGTAGTGGCAGTCGTGATGTAGAAGATCGATGGACTACTGTTCTATATATCTGGATTGCCAAAAACATTGGGTGAAGACTGTTGGATTTGTAATTCCACCGAAAACGTCGACAGATGGCCGTGATAGTTTGGCATTGATACTTGGATAAAAGGGTAGAAGACATGGTGTAAGAGCCCAGAGAAGCAAGCACGGATTGAACTAGGATATATATGCTTGCAAGAGTGAGACAGGAGTTTGCTCTTCCACCCCGCAAGTTTAGTTTCCATCTTAGTTTGAGTAGCTTGGAATCATGATGCTTTGACATGCTCTCCCATAAATCTGGCTATACCCAAGTAGACAAATCCAAGGAGAAAGACTGGACGTGAAGTTTGCATGTGAAAGTGTGTTGAAGAGCGAGTGGGACATGAGTGCCGGAAACAATTGAGGATTTGTAGAAGTTGAGCTTTTGTTTGGATGAGGATTGATGAGGAAGAGAACAGCTGCATGAGATATTGGAGGGCATGGAGCCCTTCAAGTGATGCATAACTGAATAAAAGTAGGCCATCAGCAAAAGAGAGATGAGTGAAAGGTGGTCGGAGTTAAATCACCATGCACGTATTGTGTAATACAACTCGAGTTAAAATAGGCACTGGGAAAACAAGAGCATCCCTAGCAAAGGTCAGGTGGACCACTGGATTCGTCCTTCCAGGACTATACAAAAATTGAACAAGCAGATCAAGATGCCAATAGTCTCTTGCATTCATTTATAAGGCTTCCGTTGAACCACCCCCCTGCTACTCCATTGTAGATACCGTCCACACAAGAACTAGCATCACTTCCGGTCAATATATATAGGTTCTTGATAGTTGACTGACATTTTCATGGCAGCATGGCACTCAATGGTAGATGTTCTATTAGAGCAAGTTCTTGCATTCACAAAGAAGATTGGCCGTCCCAAGATCTTGAGAGTACCTTAAGGAGGAGGAGATCAACGTTGAGGTGTGAGCAACAGATGATCCAAGTCGAGAACATCAATGAGATATCCATTGCTGTAGATCTCCTTGAATTTGCAAGAGAAGTCGGTCCATTGAAAGTGGAGGCTCGTTGAAGACATTGGAGCGGCGATATTTTCAAAGATTCCATAAAATTGTGAAACAAGTAGTAATGACGAAAGTTTGGCATTCCTGGGCAGTGAAGTTGTAACGATCGTTGCCAAACCTTAAATTCCTAATAAATGGGTAAATAAAGAAGGCTAAAGAAAGTAAATATTCATTAAATAAGAAAAATTAACAATTCTGTGTAAGATCCTATATTGTATGGCCTTGTGTCTCCACAATAAGCGTCACAAGGAGCTAAGTTTCATCTGAAAATAAAGTACAAGAAGGAAGGAGTAACCACTAAAAAATCATCCAACACTCACTCATAATATGAAAATAAAAGTAAAATAAATCAATTCAGAAAATTAGAAAATCAACTAAAAATTGTTTCAAAGTGCAAGTAACACATGCCCATAAAACACGCTCCTATTATGCACTAAATGCCTAAATTGACAAATTGAATTGAAAACCAAATATCAATCGATGTTTTTAACCAAAGGCTAATCAGTTTCATATTATTAAAACTAGAAGCTTAAAAGGAAATCGAGATCTATCCACCAAAACCAGAACTTTCTCAATATTGAAGCTAAAAGGATCCATCAACTCAACAACAAAATTCGTCGTATTGTCCAACGCTAAATAACCATTTCTAGCCCACAAGTAGTTGCTAAAACACACTACACTACCACCGACAAGCTATCTTGTCAAGAGCTCTCCTGTCCTAGATCTCCTAAAATCCTCACAACTGTCTACTAATGGAACATCACTAAAAGCGAGGCACGTGCATAGCTTGCCTTGGCCAATAGTAGCAGAGTACACCTTTTTCGGTATCTTGAGGACTTGAACCACCTAGAGCTAGGTTTCTTACCTCTTGATACTATCAGTCTAGAAAAAGGACACGGACCAAAACTTCGGACTCATACTTGATTACACAGAGATACCGTCGTACCTTGGTCCCATTGAAACAATCCCTTAGTTTCTTAATACCAACACAAATCAATAGAAAGGAACTCATTTAAATCTTTATTTCAATATCACAAGAAATCCTTTCAAATAGAGCATAATTCATTCTAAACCGGAAAGCTTCAATAAAATTACAATCTGCATAAAATTGTCCACAAGGCAAAAATCTACTAAAACCAACATCATTTTTTGTATAAATATATTTATTTATTTATATGCAAAGCATCAAACTCTCATAATTATTGCAAACAATAGAACACACATCCTGCATGTTTATTCAACTCAAGGAAAATTAAACACCAACCCGTTCAGCTTATTCATATATCATTGCATTTTAAAGGGAGTAGTTCATAGACCAAAAATATGATCACACAGCATGCCAATGAAGTCCATGCCACTGCTCTGGTCACCTCACCTCCAACTCTCCGAACACGGCACTTTCTCAAGCACAGAGAAGCAAAGGATCAATCGCATGCACAAGAGGAGACGAAAAACTCAACTTGAACTACACCGGACTCACCTCGCATCTGGGAACCCATCGAGCAGTCTTAGCCTTCAGAGCACCACGTGCTCACGGACGACCACTCAGAGCCTTACGCCGATCATTGCCTCACTCTTGAACTCCAGTGCAACTTCATACAACCAAAAGAAACTGACATAAGGCTCATGGCATGAAATTATGACAGGGAACTCAAATCAAAACCCAATGGCTTATAGTGATGGACCATTGCTTGAGCTCGCCCGAGGTTGTAGAAGTTCTAGGGAAGACGTTCTTGGAGGAGTTGCAGTGCTTACAAGGCCATGCAAGATGCATGTAAAGCTCCCTACACTTCTCACCCACCAACGCCTTGCTTCTAGCTACCTCTCTCTCTCTCAAACATTGTTGTTGAAACCCAAGGGGTGCATCAGCTAAAGTAGCCTCTCCTAAATCGCAAATAGGGATCTAGGTGGTGCATTGATCTCATGCAGCTACACCACACACGAGTTCTCTCCGACACATGCAATGAAATCAACCAACAACTGTTATAACAAGAAACCATGCCTCACCACATGTAGAGTCCCATGTAAGAATGTCTGGAAATCACTAAAATCCATTATTAACACATACACATTCAATATATCACAAGAACGCACTTGTTCCAAAGATTCTCAATTCAATTACAATTTATTTTTCCACGTACATCATGGAGGCTCTAAGACCTATAAATCAATCCTAAAATCTCCACAATGTATAAATCCCGAGGTGACTAAAATGCACCAATTATACACAAAAATTGAAGGAAAGAAAAGAAAAACTCCAGATGTTACAAAAGTTGACTTTACTCCACTCATCCAACTGATCTTTAAGCATGACATTCGATGAAGGAAGAAACCCCAATTAGAGTCGTTGCAAACTAGCTAGGCATGTCGGAGAGATGGAGGGGATTCTTCCGTGGAGGTAGTTGTCGAGAGAAAGAGCATTACGAGTTGCCTTCCAGATGGCTTGATCAATCACCTAAGGCGGAACACATTTGTTATAATGCTTGTGCCAAATGAATTTCCAAGCTACTTCTACACTGGATGAAGAAGCTTGAAATTGAAAAGTGGTGGGTCTAATGTAGTGATAGGCTGATTTTGTGGAGAATTGACCATTTAGCTTGAATTTTCAATAGAGTTTATCATTATCTCCAGTATAATCTTGAAGTAAAGGAAGTCCCAGAATTCTTGTAGCGTCCTCATGAAAGAAGACTTGTTGAATGAGTTCCAAATTGCATTGACGTGAAATCGGATCAATGACTTCGTATACCCAAGCAAGGGCATTCATAACTCTTGGGTTCAAAGGGAGTGACTGGTCAGGAAGCCAGTAGTATAGTGAGATCTTGGCTTTGTTTCCTCCTTTAATGTGCCAGCAATAGCCTTGAGCAAAGGCATTTTTTTATGGATAAGATTCCTTTTTGACAAGTCAAGGTGTTATGACCTCTTTGAGCCTCTAAGAAAGTTGAGTGAGGGAAATACTTAGGATTGAGAAGACATAGCCAAAGTAAGTTTCGATGATGTAGAATACGCTAACCAAGTCTCTTGAGTAAATTAAAGCTTTGTTGATAGCCCGAATATCATGAATGCCAAGTGTGCCATTCTGTTTACTGCTCTTAACTGATTCCCATGCCACTGTTTGCAAATGTTTTTTCATCAAAGAAACCCCACTAGAAATACTTTTGGATTCTATCATTAGATTTGAGCGTGTCTTGTGAAGAAGTGAGCATAGACATGGGGCATTCGTGAAGATTAGCAAGAGTGGACATAAAAAGGGTAGTGCAACCCATTGGAGATAGGGAATGAAGTTTCCACCCTTTGCAAGTAGTTTTGATCTTCTCAACAGTATATTTAAGAGAGTGGTTCAAATTATTAACATGGAAGAGGGGGACACCCAAGTAATATCATCTGCGTCCATAAGATTTATGCCACTGATAGAAGAGAGATGGTGTTGGCGATTGTTGCTGAAGAGAATGGAGGACTTCTCTAGACTAATTGCTTGTTCGGACAATTGCAGTATGTGTTGTCTTGATGAAGAACGCCTTGGATATCAACTTCATAGGCACGTCGAAAGAGAAACAAGTCATCAACAAACATGACATGTGAAATTGGCAGACATGAATAGGAAAATTTGAACCCCATGATATGATTCCACTAGCAAGCAAGGTTGAGAAGGCAAGATACGACTTCCAAGCAAAGAGAATACATATATAGAGAGAGATAACGAGTAGTCTTGACAAATACTACGAGAAGGAACGATTCTCCCATGTATTCTGCCATTGATTTTAACAGAGAGAGTCGCCATGGACAAACAATACATGATAACATAAAACATAATATAGCTCATTTAGTACATAACTATTACTCTAGTTGGAGGTTGTGAATTTGAATACTAATGGATACAAAACTTTTTATATTAAAAAAAAACATTGCATGATAAGTACTTTGATAGAATGTTGGAAACGAAATTTTCTCAAGAACATCATCAACATAGGGCCATTCTATACGGTCAAATGCCTTCATCATATCAGATTTGAGAGCAAAGAATCTTGATCATTTTGGTGGTAGTTCTCATAGAATCAAGAATATCTTGCACCACCATGATATTATCATTCAGATGAGGATTTGTCACGAAAGAGGCTTGATTTTCAGAGATGAAATGGTGTAAGAGAGGTTTCAGATGGTTGGCTATCAATTTGTAGAGATGGGTTAGTAGCCTAATAGGACAGAACTGACTAGGATCATTAGCATATTTCCTCTTAGGAATTAGCACAATGATGGTGTGATTGAGGTTATTAGGAAACATACCAGATCTAAAGATAATCTAGATAAGATGAGTGACATCATGTCGAACTATAATCCAAGCCGAAATATAGAACACGGAGGTTAGCCCATCGAGACCTAAAGATTTGTTAGGATGCATACCTTTCCAGACCAACAGAATTTCATCTTCAGTAGGAATAACTCCAAGTTGCAGGTTCTCTTCATTTGTGAGAGGGGAATTGGTGAGAGATAGATCGACAAGTAGGGGGTGAAGCTTGAGGACAAGTAGGGGAATTGTACTCGGTTGTCAGAGCTAGTAATAGGACCTGGTTGTTCAGTGGATCCATATATGGGTACTGTTGTCTTCCTCTCGATGGTATAAATAGAAAATTTTCACCTACGGTCAGGACACATACGCTCATGATTGTAGGTGAATTAAAAAAAAATAAAAAGGCAAGTAGGTCTCCATATTTGTGAAAGACCACACAGATATGACCCATGTAATCGAACATGACGTAAAATCTCCCAACCCGGCAACCCCCGGGCTGCATCGGACGGTCAGGACCGGATCTTGGGAACCTTCAGAGCGTGGGGTGTGATGGCGACCCATGCATGCACTCCTCTGGTTCATCTCTCGTCTTATTCATGGACGTGCCTGAAGGACGTTCCCCCCTCCGTCTTGTGTGAGGGTAGCAATAAGGTTGTTGGCTGTTACACTTCAGTGCCATATATATGGTTGGGTTTGTAATCGTGCATTTAAGGAAAGCGAGATTCCTGGTTGAGACTTGAAGAGTGGTTTCAGATGACACTCCACTGCCAATTTTTACGTGGAATGATGTGTCATTTTCTACGGACAATCGTACTCACAAGGTGGTTGACCCTAAGGGGCCGATGGGGTACGTGTTCCCCTCAGAGCAGTGACGGTACAGTTAACTTTTTCGATAGAATCCAGAACCTGACCCAGAATGAAGATGGGTGATTTATGCTAATACAGGTTGATTCATGCGATTGTTAAGAGCATGATGAAATGCATCTGATCATAGCTATCTTATTTGAACAAGATGACTAAATGGGTTCATGCAAAAGATTCAAACATGGAATGAATAAACCCAACATGACATGCTGTAACCGTGATCATATCAAGAACATAATAAGGAAAAGATTGCTCATGCAAGCGATGCAGTGCAGATTTTTACACTAGAAATAAACTAAACATGTTACAATCAAAGCATAGATTTGCATGAAGAGTATCTTGCAAAAAGATAAGTAAATTCATCACAAAATCCTCATGTAGATACAGAAAGAATCAAACCTTATATGAGCTTCTAACATGATATTCCTTGCAAAAGAACAAGAGATTAAGGAAAGGGCCTACCTTGTTTGAGATGGATGTTCCTTCTAGAAAGAAAAGAAAGACCCAAGATAATAAGCTCCTTGATACTTTGGAAGGGCTGAGAATACCTTTGGATGCAAGAGAAAACTTGAGTGCTCAAGTGGATGGTTGCAGAATTCTGGAGAAGGCTAGTGCAGTTATATGACTCTATCTTTCAAGATGATTCAACCCCTTCAAATGGTTGCCTGTGGGGTCTATATATAGGAACTCCTCATGGGTAACTCCTAGGACAACAAGGAGTCTCGTAGACGAAAAGCCTGGAAGATTCCATGGCCTATTCGTTGGTAGAGGTAACAGCCATAGGAGGTGGAAAGCCAACAGCCAGCAGCCTCAGAAATGGCTGAGCGCATGGTATGTGCGCTTGGTATGTGCGCTTGGCATGTGCGCCTGGTCTGTGCGTCAGGTTGGTGTGCTAGGTAGGTGTGCTAGGTAGGTGTGCTAGCTAAATGTGCTAGATAGGTGTGCCAGGTAAGTGTGCTAGCTAGGTGTGTCAAGTAAGTGTGCTAGCTAGGTGCTCTCTCCTACCTATCTGGATTTCTAGTTGGGCTGCGGACTTGCTATAGGTTTAGGGTTAGTTCAAGGGTTAGCCACATCCAAAGCAACAACTGGAAAGCTCATCTATGAGTCACCTCAAAATCGAGGTGTTTACAAAGTGTATCTTAAATATCACTTTTTAAAATTAATGTGTCGCCAGCTTCCATTTTTTTTAAGAAAAAGAAAATTATAGGATCAACTTCTTTTGAAGTACTCGAACAAAATGATAATTTTAAGAAGTGGAAGCTATGGTATTTGGGATGATTTCCAAAAATAGAACATTCTCGCACAAGTCAACTTACCATTTTCTAGGTAATTACTTCTTGCAACATTAACTAAACACCGGCCACCTTGAAAATTAAAGTTCCACAAACTAGAAGTTCCAGTAATCTTTTCCAGATCCAAATAACTTAGGATGCATTACTAACTTATGAAAAAATCACTTATTCCTTCAAAAGTTGAACCAAATTTCATATTTTACACTAGATCATTTCAATACATTACCTTCTCATTTATGTAGAAAACCTTCAAAAAATGTTTCTTTCAAAAAACTATGGTAGATTAGCTTTTTTGGGAACACTAATTATAGGAATAATAGGTTGTATCTTTTGGTTTGACTTTTCATATTCAAATTCTTGCGAGAATTGATTTTTGTAGAAAAATTGAAACAAAACAGTCACTGAGGGTTCGTTTAGTAATGATTATTAGAACTAGTTTATGAAAAAAACGTTTATTCCTAAAAAGTTAAACCAAATAGTTTTTTTTTACGCTAGATTATTTCATTAAGTCAGTTTTTTGTTTGTGCATAAAAACTGTCAAAAAAATTGATTATAAAAAATTATGAAAACTAGTTTTTTCAAAAACGCTGCTTATGAGAATAATATGTTTTTCCATAAACGTTACCAAACACTATCTGAGAGAAATGCTTTTGCATGGAAACAGAAGCTACCCCCTTTATTATATAAGGAAATGTTGTGGAAGCTCGAATTCTGAGTTTTTTTCCCCAAAAGTCAATCTAGATATGGTTTGAGATTTCAAGTAACCTAAGGTTTCCAACAATTTCTACCTTTCTAAGAATTTCTTTCTCAAAAGTGATTCCATCCCTCATAATTAGATATTGATAGATGAACTCCAATTCGTTTGAAAGTGTAGAAAGAAGCAAATGAGATATCCCTTTTTCTTGTCTTGGATTCGGCCATTTTGCTTCCTTGTAAATTACAATCTTAATGTTCAATTGCTATTTTCATATCATCAAGGAGATGAAAGATACATCGACGGGTTTACCGACAAGTGTTTCTTACATCTCTAGGACCTTGATCATAATCAAAAAAGTTCATTCATACATTGTACAAATCAAAATTGTTATCCACATATTTGAGGTCAACTTCTTTATTTTTTTCCATAAGTGGGAGAGCACGAGGATGGAGTAAAAAAGTACAAAGATATAGCTTAAAATGGATACTTTATTATTATATATGTAACTACCAATTATAAAAGACGATGTATAGTGTTTCATTTGTTGGGGAAAACACAACTATATGTATGAACACTACAAGAAAACATATATGGACTGACACTTAATGTAAAATGGTTGTCAATATAGGTAGTTATTAGTGACGGTGAAAATCAACCATCCCTATAAGTTAGATATTATAATAGTCAATTTTAAATTGTCAGTAGAAATTAAAATTACCAATGACAACAACATTGACCATCACAGAAAATTAATTATAGTAATAATACTTTTTTATGTTGTCAGTAAATATAATATATAGTGACATTTATTTGAGAATGTAGGTAATTATTGGAGTATTCAATTACATACTTAAATAATTAACATACCTAATTAATTATATGATATACCTATATATTCTAAAACCCAAAAGGAAAAAAAACTAGCGACCTTCCCCCACCCTCTCCCCCTTTTCCCTCGCACTCTCCCCATTCATCCCCATTTGACGGTCGAAATCCCAACTTCTCTCCCTCAAATCCTCCGTAAAAGCCATCACGACCCCATCCGCACGACTGCACGACGTAGCACCCCTAATTCCCTCACGTCCCAGTCACCGACGTGATCCCAAGCCTCGCCACTGCTCTAGTCTCCTCCCATCCTCCAGCACTCCCACTAGCCGTCACAACCCCGAGTACCCACGTCCTCCAGCCTCCACTGTGTCGGGCGTCGGCACGTCGCTAGACTCCAGCAGTCTAGCCTCTTGCCCTCCTCCCGTCCTTCGGTGCTCCCACTGTGGCCTACAAATGCCTCCAACCTCCTCTGGTCCTCCCGTCCTCGGGCAGTTTGGCTACGACGCTCCACACTCTTGTTCTACCCTGGACTCTGGTAAGAAGAAGAGGTAGGACTAAAAGATAATTCTATTTTGTAACAATTAATTCTTTTATTGACATAAATTTCCTGTAATTGTATCCTTAACCACCTCAAATTTAGAAATATTCTCATTAATTTGTTATTTAGACAGACAAATGTCCTGTTCTCCAAATATTATTCTTATCTAGACAAGAGGATTTAAATTTGTGACGTGATTACTCCTGTCAGCTTGTATAATTTTTTCGAAGCACAGTAGTAGACCTATACAGTTTTTTCTGAAAAAATGAAAAAGTGAGGGCTTGAGCCTCCACCATCTCACCATTATTGGTGGTTGTTTAAATCCTCAGACAAACAAATTGGGAATATGTGACAGAATAATAGAAAGCATTCACTTTCAAATCTTTTACATCTGTCCTACATTATCACTTATCATAATTGCTTGTGGTTGTTTTATATCTGTGACCATGTCGGCAGAGGGGGAATTGCACTCCCCAGGCGATCAGGACCGCATGGGAGTCGGTATGGTCACAGCGAGTTTGGTGGTTCCGAGGGCGGAAAAGAAATGACTCGAAAACACCAAAACTATGCGAAAACGAAAACGTGGAGTCGCCACCTAGTCTATTTAAAACGGAGAGACGAGGAAAACTGTGTCGGAAAATCAAAAATTGAAATCGAATGAAAAATAAAATGACTCATGCCAAATGGATTCGACACACGCATCATTGCGAACTGGAGAAAGGGTAAGGACTCCTATTACGTGTGGAGAAGGTGTTAGTCACCCCCACACGCCTGACGAGTCGGTCTTTCTCGATATCTCGCTCGCGTGCATGGAAATGTAGGCACTTGTATGCCGATTAATGGGATTATATGGATGATGCAAGAGAAATAAATCATACAATTAATGAAACAAGCCAAGCTAAAAGAAAAGTATAATCGAAGCAGAAACAACAGGCAAAACACAATATGGAAACTAGGTGGGCCCACTGGCTAAGTTGGGTCGAAGTTACTCCCTGGATGACACGTGTATGTGCCACCCGTACGTCGTTCGTGTAGCCCAGACGCGTGTTCCAGAGAAGCCAATGACTGTTTGCCATCATTGCCACATCCACAACACAATGGCACCACTGTGAAGTAGCCAACGAGGTGTGGGGGAAGAAATCATACTAGGAGCTCATGCATGCATCAAAATCGAGGAAACCAAAACTTAACGGAGAACCCAAATTACTAGCAAGAGACCGAGCAAACCAGAGAGTAAAACATGCCAAAAGAAACAAAACATGCATGAATGACCTAGAGTAAGGCAGGTGACCTTGGCTTGGTAAGGCCTAGCCCTGTTCGTGCCCTAATCGATACCCGTATGTGGTGCGCGCAACCGCAACGTGCGCATGAAACAGGGCCTGGCCCGCCTCCTTCGTCGCCTCCTCCCCGGAAGGCGGAGTATCTCCGGGCCTAGGGACACATATGGAAGCTTGGGAGGACCACCATGGTGCGATGCAAATGTAGAACTAATAATGAAAAAACCAAGGGTTCCCCTCCCCATCTCCATCGCCAGCTGTGACCGTGCCTTGGCCCGGGGGATACGGCGCGGGATCGAGCCAGAGGGAGGAGGCCACAGCCACGCCAGGATGGCGAAGGCGTGAGATGGGATAAAAAACGAAAAGAGAAGGAGTCGCTACCTATTCTTTTAAGGGAAAGACGAGAAAAATCACAAACAAATCACAAAAAGTGAATAAATGAGATGCAAATATGAATGCCAGATGTCTGCTAATCAGAGGATGGGTAAGGATTCCTATTACGCACGAGGAAGGTGTTAGGCACCCCCGTACGCTTGAGAAACTCAGTCTTTCTAATCTAATTCGCTTGCTAGAGACTAAGTGAATGCTTTCTGAGCCTAGATCATACTTTAAACATGATAATATGAATGCCAAGACAAGACTGGATGGATGTATAAGAGGATACGTGAAAACTATGAAGAAATCCACATGAAATGATGAAATCACAAAGTATGACACAACAAAGAAAATCACATGAAATGACAAGGTTTCTGACGAGAATGGCTCAGAAAGTCATACAGGTCTCAAGAATATCAAACAGACAACTGACTCAAGTCGTCTGAATCAAAGAAAGCATCGCAGAAATCAAGGTGGGAAAACTACAAAAAAAGCCCACGTAAAATAGGTAAACTATGACATGTAAAGAGATTCACATAAAATGACAGTGTTTTGGAAAGAATGTTCTATAAAACCTCACTGACATCAAGAACGTCAAAAATGTGACATATCCAAATCATTAAAATCATGGAAAACATCACGGAAATCAAAATGGAAAAATTGCGAAGAAGTCCACATAAAATAGGCAAATGATGAAGTGAGAAGAAAATCACATAAAATGACAATGTTTTTGTAAAGAATGGTCCATAAAACCATACTTAAGTCAAAAGGATAGAAAATGAGGTCAACCCGAGTCATCGGAATCATGGAAAAGGTTGTGAAAATCAAAAAAGGAAAATAATCCGTGGTGGGGCTAATGTGAGCCTCACTACTAGAAAAACCAGATTTTGTGAGGACTTATAGCGAGCACATTGCAAGGACATGTCCTCGCAATATATCAACGAGGAAAAATAGTGAAGACAAAGCGAGGAATAATGCTCGCAAATATTTAACGAGGAAATCAGCGACGAGATTTCCTCGCAAAGGCCTGACTAAAATTTCTAAAGAAATTAGTCTTATTTAACGAGGACTTAGCGAGGACATGTCCTCACTATATGTCCTCACAATAGTACCCTAAAATTTCATCGGTCATCTTTTCTCCCTCTTCTTCCCTCATCCCTCGATATACCTTCCTTACGCCTCTTCCTCTCATATTTCTCCCTCCTTCGGCCTACAACTCTTCTTCCGCCCGTAGATCCTCCTCCTTCGGTCTCTACCTGCTCCTCTGGCCTCTTCACTTCCTCCTCCTGCCTATACCTCCTGCTACAGCCCTCGCCTCCTCCTCTGTGCCCTGTGTGCCTCCTGTGCCCTCCATCGACTCCGCCAGCCGTACGTGCTCTGCCTCCTCCTCCTTTAGTCGTTGCCTACCTCCTCTGGCCTCTTCACTTCCTCCTCCTACCTCCTACCTCCACCTCCTGCTTCGTGCTCTATGTGCGTACTGTGCCTTCCATGCTACTCCGCCAGCCGTCGGTGCTCTGCGTCTCATTCACCTCCTCGCTCGTCGTCGTGAGTTTGATAGATTTTCTTAAGAAATGTTTGATCTTTCCTTTTCCTCATTATTGATAGTGTATGTTTGATGCTCTGGTTGTTTTTTTAACAGTTTTTGATGCCTATGTTTTTGTTTGTTTGATTATCTTTTTTGCAAGCATTGTAACAGTCTCCAACTCTCCTCCATGCTCTGGTCGTCGTTGGAATTGTTGATAGTGTATGCCTGATCTTGTTTCATTATCTTGTTTGTTTGATTACACTAATTCCTAGATTACTTGTAGTTCCATAATATTTCCT